>CAHIKZ030000664.1:325000-360000 GCA_903632075.3 Acanthosepion pharaonis | reverse complement strand
TACAATCTTCAAAAATTTAAATGCGACGTCAATATCCATCTTCTGTCTTCTTCTGTTCTTTTATTGTCCTTTTCTTCTATTCTCCTCGGTAAACTCTTCTCATTCTCTTTCCATGTAACCCCAGGTGTCCCTGTGGTATTATCACCATGCTTGGGGTGAAATAATTTTACAAAAATGGATAATATGCCTCCAATCATAATCAACTGGCAAAAAGTAATGATTCAACCCAAGATGCGGGGTGTCTTCAATGCCGTCAACCCATGTTGGTCATATCCATGACTTTAGGGCAATCGATACATCACGACCAAAAAACTGTTAATTATTTTTTTTAAGTTTACCTGATGAAAGGCCAAAGAGCCTATTAAGGTAGATGTTTAGAGAATGAGGTTGTTGTATGAGCGCTAAGAGTAAGAATCACTGTTTCTAAGAATGTGAGGAGCAGATAAACAGATAATCCTAGATATTAAGATTCTAGTTATCGGAGAAATTTAAGACCCAATAGGAAAGACCATATTCACGGTTTGTGGTATAAGAAAAGTATTTTCCTGACCGTCTGTCTTCGAATGGGCCAATCAGTTAATGCCGTGTCATTTCAGGAAGGTAGGTGATTATGGCTCTCCACAATTTTCTGTCCTTTGTAGCTCTTAATAAATTTTGTCATTCTCTTATTTCTCCTAAAACTTGTTCCGCCATCCATTGACGTACTGCACACAAAAATACGTATCTATATTTGTTACTTGATTTATATAAGTACAATTCTTTGCAGGGCTGTCAAAAGCACACCATATCCAAATCCATTGCCTTCTCACCTCCGTTGGAGGAACTTCTCCCCGATTGATCATGTCTTCAGGGATGTAGCCATATTACGCTTGACCAATTTTGGATTGGTATAGCTATTTAAGTTGGAGATTTCGAATTCAGAGTTGTCCTTCATCTAGAACGGTTGCCACTCAAGGCTATAGGACTCATATAGGAGGTTTCGAATTCAGGGTTATCGTTCCACTAGACCGGTTGCCACCCAAGACTATGGGACTCAAGTTGGAGGTTTTGAATTCAGGATTATCGTTCCTCTAGACCGGTTGCCACCCAATGCTATAGGACTCAAGTTGGAGGTTTTGAATTCAGGATTATCGTTCCTCTAGACCGGTTGCCACCCAATGCTATAGAACTCAAGTTGGAAGTTTTGAATTCAGGGTTATCGTTCCACTAGACCGGTTGCCACCCAAGGCTATGGGACTCAAGTTGGAGGTTTTCAATTCAGGGTTATAGTTCCTCTAGACCAGTTGCAACCCAAGGCTATAGGACTCAAGTAGGAGGTTTTGAATTCAGGGATATCGTTCCTCTAGACCAGTTGCAATCCAAGGCTATAAGATCCAGTCTATTTACTCATACCTGGGGAGACAAAGGATTGGTTCATATCTTACACAAGACTGTTTGCATATAAGTGAATGTAACAAATTCGGCTTGAATACGATCTCGGCTCTCCAATTCCTCAGTCCGAGTTTCTATCCATTATTCCACATCGCTTCCAATGATACTATTATATTGATTTTAAAATGGGCTTTATTTAGTAATTTTATGAAGCTCCCTTTTTAAAATTCTCATTGATGTATATTTTAACGCGAATCTTTTAGTCCAAATAATATAATGCTTATTTGTCAAACTTACCGGTTCAAATAATATCTAAAGAGTGTTCCAATAACTGGGACCGATTTTAAATGTGAATTAAGTTTAAGTGTCTAATGATTTTTTCTTTTTCTTTCAGATTTAACAAGTCTTTGGCAATTTCCAATTTCCGGTCCAAGTTATTGGAACACCCTTTATATATATCTAAACTATCTTCCATTTTAAATGAATATCAGACAGACATCAATAAACAAAATGATCAAATGAAAGAATAAACACTAATCTCTATATAGAGTAATCGAATTTTGTCTTAATTTATAACTCTTCAAGGAAAACATTTTTTTTTATTTTAATTTGTGTCTATTTTCAGGTGTAATATTTAGACACAATATTAAAGAATATTCATCATAACGCTGTTTGAATCATTTCTATATATTTAAGACATCTTGATTAATGAACAAATACACACCAACAAATAAACGAAAGAACACTAAGCCTTTGTAGAACAATTGTAATCTGGTCGGCGATGCAACACGTCAATATCATTTATGACTAATACGGCGATGAGCTTTGTGGCCTTATCAGGCTGCACAATCTACGACCTAACCATACGATTTAGGGTGAACCTTATCCAATAATTCTAAAAACATTTTACAGACTATAATTCTCTTAATTCGACCCAACGAACTCACTTTGTTTTTCTGTCATCCAACTATGACATTTTCTTCTCTATGTTTGTTTTTCTACTGCAGAGGAGATGTCATTCCATCCTCCTCCCCATCTGCCGCCGTCAATCAGACCCCAGTGATGATGAGTTTCGATTCGTCACTCTACTTTAAGCTATTGCCCTACATTCCACACTTTATTCACTTTGCTGAACTAGACGTACGTTCGTCTATTTCCATAAGTATAGATTACCTTTTCTTCAATATAGGCTTTGACTAATATAAGCAGGTTGTTTTTGTGACGTTATCATCACACTAAAAAAACACAATCGAACTGTTTCGTGTCGTAGGCTAAACTCATTGAATATTTTAGATAAGAAAACCTAACAAGATTTACGATTGGTGAACATTAACAGCAAAAGATACTCAGATGGCACTGTTGGTGGCAAACGCAGGAAAAACCGAAATAAATATCACGTAAATAACAGAGAAAACAAAATTGTATTTATCAGTTTGGTCTTCGGCTTCTGTACTTCTGTACGATTGTATGCATCTGAGAGAACTATCTATAAAAAGAATACCCGCTCGGCCCGGTGGCTAGGATCAAAGTGTAGTATCTGCGCTATGTGAGCTGCCGGGTCGGGTGTCTGTCGAACTCTCTGCTTGCAGAGAGGAACCCGGACGAAGCTCCGCCGAAGGGTGGGGTTTCGTTCGGGGAGGTTGACGGAACTAGCCCGCTTGGACGGGTTTAGATGGGTTTTATTTTTGGCTGGGCCTACAGGCTCAGACATACCCACATTAAAAAGGCCTTGTGCCACATTCGGTCCCCGTGGGTGGATTGATAAATACCATCTATTTAATGCTCCTCGGCCTTTTGGCTGGGGGTTTTTGACAAATAATGGATCGTTTCTTGGCCGAATGCTGAGATTCGATCAAGGCTTTGACTAGCTGGGAATGGCTCCGGCCTGGACCTGTTAGGACAAGTCATGACCAGCTTTGACTAGGCTCTGACGGAACTGGCCCGCTTCGGCGGGTTTGGATGGTTATTTATTTTTGGCTGGGCCTACGAGCTCAGAGATACCCACATTAAAAAGCCTTGTGCCACATTCGATCCCCGTGGGTGGATTGATAAATACCATCTGAGAGAACTAACCTATGTTAATACCGAAGGGGAATATACAGCGTATTAATATTTTGATAGCTCTTCATATATTGATCTGCATATGTAATCATTACCTCTAATCCAATGTAATTGCCTCTACACTGAAACGTATATTGCCTGTAAATTGAAATATACAGGGTGTCTCCAAAAATTGACAACATTTTGTACTTTAATAACAGCGAATTTTCGCTCAAGTCATCTCAAAATTTAACAAAATGTGTAAAAACTAAGTTGGCTGTACGCGCTTATCTCAATGAGAATCTAGCAGGAAGATGGATCAGGCGTGCCAGTAATAATGGCAGTGTGCTGTTGAACTGCCCACTACCTTCACCTGACTTGACACCTTGTGATTTCTTTTTTACTATGGGGCTTTCTGAAAGGACAGGTTTATATCCCCCTCTGTCTTCAAGCCTAGAGGGACTTAAGCAGAAAATCACTGCGATGCTGAAGAATGTTACGCAAAACATACTACAGCGTGTTTAGCAGGAGCTGGACTACCGACTTGATGTGTGTCTTGTGTCATATTTGGTGCGCATATTGAACATTTGTGAAGCTTTGTGAAATCGGTTATAAAATATATACACCTCTTTGAATATCGTGTTTGAACTTGGATAAATAATTTTATTTTATTATTCAATATGAAGCCTATGTAATTTCGTTTTGTCTGGGGCACATAGTTACTCAGCTATTCACATTTTAAATGATGTCAATTTGGTGGGGGACACCCTGTATATATTAAGGGTGTTGTAAAATATTAACAGGAAAAAACCGTGAGAAACATAGCTGAACTTCTATGTGATATTAGTCCTCTTATATTCGTAGGAATGCTGGATAATTTCCTCACAGATGAAGAGGGGAATTGAGGCAACAGGGATGTAGTCCTTCAGAAGGATGCTGAGAATACGTTATACGGAGTCAAAAAGGACAATTTAAGGAAAATGCAAACAAAACGGCCATTATATTTCGAATAAGAAAGAGACAGTTGAAATATTTGGGAAACAAAATGAGAATAAAAGGCTTGTAGAATATGACACCCATAGGACATAATGAAGGCAAGAGTGCCTGAGGGAAACAGCGAGATGGCAGAACATGAACTGCGAAGGATATTAAGGAGATAAACATTGTTTGGAAGTAGATAGGATAGGAAGTTGTAGAGAGGCATGTTTACCCACGTCCTGAAAGGACAAGGTAGATAAAAGAAGAAAGATTTTAATTTGTCATTGTATTTGTGTGTTTTTTATTTGTTTTTTAATTTTTTTCTTACCCCCATACATCATGGCGACAATTTCTGTCTCAAATTATCGTGCAAATTTTCTAATTCTCGTTCCCATCATTCTCTTTATTCGTTTTTTGCCAAACAGTCTATTTCTTGAAATTCCCTTTCATATCACAAAACTCTTCATGCTTTTTTTATTCTTGTAGAGAAATACGATTGAGACTTTTTTCTTTGTCCGTCACATTTTAAACTCACCCATTTTAAAATCTTCTATTGAATCTATCATTTCACTCCACACAAAGCATAAGCGGTTACTTCTGGTAGTAAAAAAATGTCGAAAAATCTGTTGGTCGAAAAATGATTTCTTAAAAACTGGAAAGATTTAAGTGACAGTTCGAAAGGTTAACAGGATAATCAAAATATTTATTGTCCACTTTCAGACAATACAGGATGACCTAAGAGTATTGATTCAACCTTCAATGACCTTCCGATGGCATCAGTTCTCAACTGGATATCTATGCTAATAGCACAACTATTTACTCCTGTCTCCATACTAAGTCTGGTCGGTTCAATAAGGTCATATTGGTAGCTGAGCTAAAACAAATGACTTACAATCAATAAACTGGGGCAAGGAATATCTTATCAATATTAATATTAACGCCTCCAAAATGAGACTTCTCTCTGTTAATCATCTGAGAGACCCAATTCTGCCTTCCACCAGTATTACTGATGCTGACTTCCAGGAGTGTAATTCCTTACACCTTCTCGGGCTAACATTTTCTGTTGACAAGATTATATTGAATTAATTGCTAATTCTGCTGTTAGGAACCTTGGATAAACTGTGTCTTGCTAGGCACATTATCTCTCCAGAATCTATCATGCATATATATATATGTCTAATATTCGTCCATTCCTTGAATATTGCTGCCAGATATGTTCTGGTGCTCCTGCTATATATTTTGAGATACTTGATAAAATCCCAAGGAGAATCCGCTATGTTATTGGTCCTGACTTGGCATGTCGGCTTCAGTTAATTTCCCGCCGTTGTAATGTAGCTTCTCTGTGACACTTTTTATAAATACTTTCATGGTAATTTTTCTGATGAGCTTTTCGCTAAGGTATGGATTAATGAATTTAAGCGCAATAGTGGATCGACAAGGTCTCCTCAATTTACAATTGAATTGGCTAGATGCCACCGTAAGTTCTATGTTAACAGTTTCTTCTCTCATAGAATCCTCTTCCGGCTTCCAGCCAACTTTGATCTTCAATAATGTAAATGCAATGTCAATCGTGATCTGTTCTCTTCTTGAGCCTATTCTTTTACTGTTCTTGCTCCATAATAATGTTTCTCATTTTCTTATTCTTTTGACGCCCAGTAATCCCTTGTGTCTTAGTGGCTTTACTTCCTTGATTAGGGTGAAATGGTTAAGGAAAAAACTATGAATGGAGAAAATTAATGAAAGCCTATTTGAAGACCAATTTGAAGTAAGACGATCACTTAATAGACAAAAGTATCTGTGTGTCTCATGTGAAAGGCTTGAACAACTAAAACTACAACCTAAGAAATGTAGGAGTAAAGAAACGAATTAATCGATTCAACTAATTTTGTCTAAATACAGATAAATATTTTATTTGTGTAGATTATTAAAACCACTAAGGGAAGTAATCACTCATAAATTTACTGACTTACGTTTATTTACCTCTCTCTCCACTTCAGATGAGACAGGAAATATATAAATAAATACACATTGATAATTATTATATGGTTTGATTAGAGAACCTCTACAAAGTTTACAATGATAAATGTTTTTCACCGATTGATTTTATAAGCCCTTGTATTTCTTTATATGAAACAAACTGTACAGCATCAAGAATAGTATTCAACAGTCCATATTTGTTGGTAAATTGATGTCCGCCAGTATAAACGTTCCACTGGGTCCTCCACAATTTTGTCACATCATTAAATGAGTGTTTGTGATACCTATTCAGATGTTTTCTTCGCCAGATGTAACGGATAATTATAAGTCATAAAAATCTCTTCTTCTTGAACTATGGTGCCACCTGTGTCTTCAAAAGTCAATGCATATTTGTCATTTTAAGAGCATTTATAAGGATTTCATCGGTGAAAAGAAATGTGATAAAGTCGGTCTCCTTGTTTTTTTATAACTTCTCTCTTGATACAAGAAATAATTCAGCAACATAATGTCATCAACTTTCTCTAATCTGACCTACATCGGAGTCGTCCAGGATTTTCAACTTCTTCACACTTAGATGAAGCTTGACGATCACATTTGTATAGAAGATAAGAAAAATGAACAGGCTACGTGTTGTGGTAATTTACCCACGCACACATGAACTCTCCCAGCTATAAATAGGAGCAGGTACTGCCTTTTGGAGAAAAAAGTTTTCAGCAGTCAGCTCTGACAGTCGGACCGAACATTCTTGCTGAAACACAGTCACTTGTATTACCGTTTTCTGTTAGTATATTTGTTTAACTCAATTCCTCTCTTTGTGTTTTTATTTCTGGCCCTGACAAAGCCACAACACTACGCTAGGTGTAGTTGCTAAAAAAAACATAAAAATCGAATCATTTTCAAAAAAATAACCACGCTAGACCGAAACTTTCATATGGATGTCATGTATGGCACCAAACACGATCATAAATATATAAACCCTCAGCTGTATACAACTCCTTTCTTCGATCAATGGTTTAATGACGTCGAGTGAATAAAGTGTGTATGTTTTAGTTTCTATTTGGAACACGTGGACTGATCCTACATGATCACAAATAAAGAACTGTACCAAGTAACAGAAATCATAAGCTTTGACTCTCAACAGCAGCAACAACTAAAACGAATGGCACATGTAACTCGATGGGAAAATAATGACATAATCAAGATGCTGACGTTCCACACTAAATCAAACAAAAGGTTAGGAAATTTCTCAGTCTTTCCATCAATAATGGAAAGACTGATAACTTTGATAGACTTGAGAAATTTATTTTCCAGAATTCTTTCATAAATAGGAATATTTTATAAATTTCAACCGAATGTGTCACTGGCTGCTCGGTCAATGAATGCCGAATGTTTCCTTATAAGGAAACGGTTAATATTTCCATTATCGTCACTATTTGTAATTTGCAGTGTTGTTTTTACCTCTTTCAATCTCTGAAGTTACCAAATATTTCCCTTTATCAATTAAATTCCATATTTTCAACCCTTAGATTGGCAACAGAGGTGATAATTTAAGAAAATCAGTATATATTATACAAGTTTACACTTGCGCAGAACGAACTGGCTTTCATTTTAACTGCGCAGATACGGACATCATTTCGCTAATGATCCTTAAGATGCCGATAAACAGTTATTGTATAAATCTATGAAACATGAAGCGTCTAATAAATTGAGACGTATATATATATATATATATATATATATATATATATATATATATATATATATATATATATATATATATGTAAAATGAAACAAATGGAGTATAATTCCTCTGTTCGTAATATTTAAGTTAAAAGAGGACTCAATACAGAATAGTGCTAAATGTTATTTATTTAAGGATATTAAAATAAAATAAAAATGTTACAAATCGTTAAGCAATGTCAATTATGTTTCAAGACTACAAATGTGTCTCCTCGGGCGATGGGAAAATACTGGCGAATGAACGATTAATTGAATTTAAAAAGCAGAATACTTCCTCTTTTTGAGAAAAAAAACAGATTTAAAAATAGGTTTGTGGGCTTTAGTGTAATAAACCAATCAAATCTGACGTACGCTAAATTCAAACTCATCGATTTTTTTTTTAATATAGGTCTGACATGAAGTTCTCGGCATATAAATCCTAGACAATTTCATTAAGGACAGATACAAACAGTTACATTAAGATGTTACGTAAGATGTATCGAAATCTGGCGTTCAACTTTCCTAAAAAGTAAAAGCGAAAGATGTAATTTAACATAATCCTAACTATATATATACTCGGTTAGCTTCTTACATAGAATTTTGTAGTTGATAAAAAAAGGCCCGTTTAAGAAACTGGTAGATAAGTTAACCGTTTGAAAAAACAAAAACAAATCATAAATATAAATCTACGTTGGCAAATTAATATCTAAAGAGCATCGATATAAGATGTTAATTATATTAACTAATCAATGTAAGATGTTAACAATGCTAACTAAACGCACACGCACACACATATCGTAAAATATAGCTTTAAGGTATTCTATATTTATGGGTTAATAGAATGTATGTAAATATAAATCTAAAAGTGGATACTGAAGTTAACAGGCAAGGCAACCTGATATCGTTCAGCATGGAGCAGACTTTTTCCTCTGGCTGTTGGCTTCGATGTCCACTTGTAGGGTTGCATGTTATGCTATAGCTATAAACTGTTAAATGCGTTAAAAATGCATAAGGATTATTTAATTACACCATTAAGATAACTACAACCAATATCAACACGGCATTTAATCTCCTTTGAAGTAATCCCCGTCTAAAGCCATAAACTTTATCAACGTCATTTCCATTAATGGAAGCATTCCTGGAACTCCTTGAGTGGGATAGCGAGCAGCTGCCGCATCGCATTCTTTGATTTTTTTTTTTTTTTGACGTCTTTAAAATCCTATTTTTTCAAGTCGGATTTGACTTTTGGAAAGAGAACAGTGGTTCTAGGTAATATAGTAGCTATCGTACCTGGGAAATATCGTGCTTGGCCCCAAAATGCTGCACGAGCGATGGTCACTGATGGAATGTGGTGTAGTGAGACGACCACACTCTATACACTTTCCTTCGAGTCACTGCTATAAACGACGGAAGTGAGTGAGAACGTTATATCTTTATGCTCATGCGCAACAGAATTTAAAGCGGATTTGTGCCAAGCGGTTTTACTCCGTTTACTTTAGCACCGTTACCATACCAAAAGACCCAGTGTTCTTTCTTATATATATATATATTCGATTCTCCCGTCGAATTCGATGTATGAGATTCAAGCAGAGCGGTTCCTAAGTTCCCAACAACAGCCCATGAGATTTGATTATAGTGGTGAAGGTTTCGTGCAGGACCATCCACACTTTTTGAAGGGTCGAATACAGAGACCACGTGCATTACGTGCTACAGGTTTCCCAAATGACCTTTGAATTCAGAATTGTCCTTCTAGACCAGTTGCCATCCAAAGCTTTAGAACCCAGTCTATCATGCTATTTACCTATAGCTGGAGGGAGAAGGGTATTAGCACATAAGTGAATGTAATTGATTCGACTGGAATTCGAACTCCGCTCTCCGATTCCCCCAATCTAAGCCATTACACCACTGTGCCTCCTCCTATATATATATATATATATATATATATATATATATATATATATATATATATATATATATTTTTAGATGACAATTTATCGATCGCACACTATATATATATAAATATATAGTGTGCGATCGATAAATTGTCATCTAATGTACGCAATATTGAAAATAACACTGACATCATATTTTGACAGATATATTTACCGAAATTGCACAAAAATATCTTGAAATAGTAAAGAGTAAATTTATTCAACGAAACCGCCATTGGCTTTAACCACGACCTCCAGACGACTTTGGAATCTCCTGCAACTTTTTGGGACGCTCTCTTCGTTTACGTTGGTGAATGTTGCCATAATCCTTGCCTTCAGTTCATCTTTGGTGATACAGGGAGTTTTGTTGGACTCTCGCTCAGCTTCACCCCACACATAATAACCAAGGGTGTTGCAGTCTGGGGAGTTAGGTGGATAGATGTAAGGAGTGATATGGTCGCAGAAATTGTCTGACAGCCATAACTGGGGTCTCAGGCTTGTGTGGCATGTTACAGAGTTCTGTTGCCAGATATAGGTGCTTCCAGTAGCCACCCTCTTTATCCAGAGCAGCACTTTATGTAGGCCTCCATGTTGAGCCTGAGGCCCTGTAGGAAGATGAATGGAGGCATAACTTCGCTTCAAATGCCATGATGTCGACTGGATTTATCATCCAACTCGTTTTGAATTCTCTGCACTGTCCACAAATTGACACCAAAACACTCTGAAATGTTCGTATTGGAGCTTCCGGAGCGAATGCCAAGCAGTACAGCATTTCTGGCGGATTGAATTGCCTTATGGTGCTGTTTTTCTCACAGTGTTAATTAACCCTACTATACTGTGTAGTCAACAAAATCAAAAACTTCTGAAACTCAAACTGATTCGTTCTGGGGCTTGGGCGTATTACAGTGAGTGGCAGTTCATATAATATATGCACCTTACAGGTCTTTAAATATGGTAAATTATATATTTTCAGAAAATACACCCAATACAAGGCTCAAGATCCACTCAAGGTAGAGTACTACTGAATGAGGTAAGTGATAAGAATGTAAGCGTAGGAAGTAAAGTTAATGAGGACAAGGAGGATAGATAAAAACTGACCCTTGATTTGAGGTAAAGATTGATAGAAAGATATACAAGCATAAAGAGCAGGAACGAGACACGTCGCCTGAGAGCTAATCAGTCAGATTAAGCCAAACTTAGCTTTGGTTTGTCATACGGTCGCAAGTATTGAGCTCTTAATGAGGGTCAAACTAACTTGTAATAGTCGACAAAACAAGCTTTGGTTTGGCACACGGTCGCAAGTATTGAGCTCTTAATGAGGGTCGAACTCACTTGTAATAGTCGACAAAACAAGCTTTGGTTTGGCACACGGTCGCAAGTATTGAGCTCTTAATGAGGGTCAAACTCACTTGTAATAGTCGACAAAACAAGCTTTGGTTTGTCATACGGTCGTAAGTATTGAGCTCTTAATGAGGGTCGAACTCACTTGTAATAGTCGACAAAACAAGCTTTGGTTTGGCACACGGTCGCAAGTATTGAGCTCTTAATGAGGGTCGAACTCACTTGTAATAGTCGACAAAACAAGCGCGCTCACCATTAAACTACAAGGTGTCTTATTTAGTTGGATCAGATTGTTAAGCACAGTACGCCTTATTTGTGCACGCACACACACATACACACACACACACACATATATATATATATATATATATATATATATATATGATCGATACAACGTAGAGCATAATATTATATTTTATTTAAAATTATTTTACATCGCGACACATTTATGTCTCGGAGGTTAAATCTGTTCTATTACCATGCGATGTTGGGTACTTTAAAAAACATTTACCCAACATCGCTTGATAATGGAAAGGATTTCGTTCGCGATGTAAAATATTTTTAAACACACATATATATATATATATATATATATATATATATATATATATATATATATATATATATATGAAAAATATATAGAAAATAGGAAGGAACTGGTTAGGTAAATAATCCAAAAGTCCCTTAGTATTTTAGTTATTATTTTTTAAAAATAGTGCTCGATACAAAAGTAGAGCATAAATATAATTATTTATTTAAAAATATGATTCCAAATCGCGACATAAGAAGTCCTATGTTTCAAAAACAAGAGCCGAAAACTTCAATATAATTATTTAAATTAAATTGAGTTAAAATAAGCTCTGTTCCATCTTCAAGCGAAATTTTGTTTTGGAATAACGTGTTTCTGAAATTTACGTGTTTTAAAAATTGAAATCAAAATTTCCATGGTAACAGCTAGGCCGAATTGTTTAAGTTGGGTAGGCGGGTGTTGGGTGTTAATAATAAGTATCAGTATAGAGTTACTTTTTGGAATCATATTTTTAAATAAATAATTATATATATATATATATATATATATATAATGGCTGGGCACTCTTATCCAAGGATGCCCGTCTACTAGGATGGCTAGCCGAATCCTGTTGCAGGCACCTGTACAGGCACATTTGTGTTATAGGCACCTGGTTAGAACGTTTGCTTTCTGACAATTACAATTTTTGGATTTATTGTTGTAGGCTGATGCTCTTTTCGTTAATGTCCATGATGTATTTGGTACGATTTGGTTTTGTTTTGCATCTCCCAGATATATTTAAAAATCATTGTGCTGCTCTCGTATTTACTGTTGTAAAGGATGTTTTGTGTGCATAGTTTCTGTTTCTAGGGCTCTTCAATTACTCTTACGTATGTTTATTTTCATTATTTACTGATTTTACAATGTCTTGGTACACTGCATTGTTCTGCAATCAAATGCCGTTTAAGGGGCATTTGTTCTTTGTTTTGAAGTTCCACGTGGGTTTTATTTGCGCGGGTGGTTTTTTGAATGATTTCCTGTTGAGCATTATTATTATTTGCCATGTTCTCGTTGCAGCTGTAGCTAAATTTTACTGCGTTTTTGTTTTTAATATTCAATAAACAATAGGACTCCTTCTGTGTCTGTCATCAACTGTGTATCATCTCTGTGTCTTACAGTGTGTCTAGCACCTTTAGGATAATTTTGAAATCGAGGTTGAATAAATCTGTTAAGAAGACGCCATTTTATCATATGCCTCTTTCTATTTTCCAGGATCTACTCAATAGAATTACTTGTTTAAAAGTATATAAAACTCTTTTTCGAGAGACGTAAGATGTACTGTATATATTTTTCTTATGCGGCATAAATTTTCTTCTGTTATACGCTAAAATATAAACAAGCAAGTATTCAGGCTGACTCTATTTAGATGTCGAAGAAGAGAGAGAGAGAGAAAGAGAGAGAGAGAAAGAGAGAGAGAGAAAGGGAGAGAGAGAGGGGGAACGAGAGGGAGGCGGGGACTGGAATGGAAAACGTGTTTTTCATCCAATGATGTATTGATAGAAAAATATTTTAGATCAAATAACATCGGCAAATATTATGTTATAAAAATTGACAGAAAGGAGGCAAGCTGTCTTTAGATACGCGTATTTTGCTGACCATCTATTTCATGTGAAGGCCGATCGTCCATATCGCTATATGTCTTGGCAGCTATCATCAGTGAAATGTTACAATATGGCCGTATGAACAACTGGATAAACCCATCTCGGCTAATTACCTCTTATATCGAGATTAGCCGTATAAAACGTTATCCACTGTGTCAAGCCTGACAGGTCCAATAAAAATGACCAGTTTAGTACGGGTAGATAAAACTTGGTATCTCGCCTTGCTTCAATTTCTCAAGAGAGGAACATATATATATATATATATATATATATATATATATATATATATATATATAGGAGTGTGTGCTGAACTGCCATCAGGCAGAGCAAGAAGCTTTTCAAACATCTTCTGATGTTTGGTTCTTTTGTTTTCATATATTGTGTATATTATTATTATTATTATTATTATTATTATTACAGCTCTTAAAGAAGAACGTGATTTCAGGAGAGAAACAGAAAATACATGGAGTCCATAAAGTTCGTGTGCACTTTAAAAAATTTATAACTTTATTTGTATTGCGATAGAAATAATTTGTGAAAAGGATTAGAAAGAAGTAAATCTATATTTTTTAAGGTTTTATTAAAATCTTATTTAACTTTCAACATGTCCTCCATCATTAGCAATACAAAGGGTAATACGATTTTGCAGTTGACGGAAAACATTTCCCAACTGATTTACAGTGATGTCTGAAATTACACTATTTATTTTAGCTATACTTAAAACTAGGTACATTAAACTTTATAAAATTTTTTTACAGATTATTTCTATCGCAAATACAAATAAAGTTATACATTTTTTAAAGTGCACACGAACTTTACGGAGTCCCTGTATATAGTGTATTTTCTTTTCGTTTTCTTTTCTTGAATCGCGTTCTTATTTAAGCGCTGCTACATATTGGAATCGTTACGTCAATCATACTGTTCATTATTATTATTAGTAGAAGTTGTACTATACCCAGTTTTGGTTAAATAGCAGGACAGACTAGATTCTATAGCCTTGGGTGGTCTAGAAGAAGGCAAAAACAGCCTGGAGGCAACACTTGATGTGCAGATAGGGGCTCTGGAGCCTTGCAAGACAACCTATCTAGGGGAAGGTCACTCCGAAATATAAACTGCATCCTTGCACGTCGCTTATCTCGTAGCAGCCTTTGCACCAGAAAACAGATGGCGGGCATTAGACGAGTGAGTGGGACTGGGAATGCACAAACTTTTCTCACTTAAATTAATTTCAGGTGCAGGTCATCCTACGACATTTGATGAATCTTCTACTCTCACGAAGGACTCATCGGTAATGTGTCCATGGAATACTCATGCCTAAGTGCCCAGTGACTAGACCCAAAGAGTTGTGAGTTCAATACCAGGCCACAGCAGTGGTGAACCAAAACTAGGTGTGTTGACTTAAAGGGAAATGCCTTAGACATCCAGAAAAGGTATGACACGTGAAACTAGAACAATCCACTCCGGGGAATGAAATAAAAGATTCGGTTCGAAATTCCAATCACCTGAAGAAGGCCGGAGCGTACAACGGCCGAAACGTTGTGAATATGGCAGTGAAGATGAGGATAACAGCCCGAATGATGTAAGTAATCATAATACCTCATCTCAGAGATATAAACAGACGTCACTCGTTCCGTTTATTATTATTATTGAGTTAGGCGAATCATTTTGTTTATATTATTA
Source organism: Acanthosepion pharaonis (assembly GCA_903632075.3). Classification (NCBI taxonomy): domain Eukaryota; kingdom Metazoa; phylum Mollusca; class Cephalopoda; order Sepiida; family Sepiidae; genus Acanthosepion; species Acanthosepion pharaonis. The sequence continues at coordinate 344,794 of CAHIKZ030000664.1, read as the reverse complement.
TTATTATTGATATATTTCAATAATTCTGTTTCTTCTTCTTCTTCTTCTTCTTCTTCTTCTTATTATTATTATTATTGCTATTATTATTATTATTATTATTATTCAGCTCCTTCCGCATACTGAATGGTGTTGTCTGATGGTAAGATTTTTTCAGCAGGTCACCTTTCGTGGCTTACGCAAATAAAAGGATTATATGCTCTTTTCATCAAAAGACTATATCCAATGCTTTTCTATGTACTCAGGCTGCTCCGAGCAGGTCTGCTTTTTGGGATAATTTTATTCTCAAATCCCAATCCAATATCTGGAAGAATTTTTCCATGCTTTTTTTTCTTTTTGTACAGCGCTCAATGCTTTGTACTATAATTATTTTCTTTACTATTTCTTCCCAAGCATTCAAAACTTAACACTTTAAGTTATTGTAACACTTGAAACGAGGTCTGAAACCAAAGAAAAAAAAGGGAAAATAGAGTACTACAATTATTATGATTGCTGGTATTATTATTATTATTATTATTATTAATAGTAGTAGTAGTAGTTTTTATTGTAGTTTCATCTTTTTCTTCTCCTTTCATTGGACTCTAACCGTGAGATGGAACAAAGTAAAGCAGTAAATATATGCATTATTGGCATAAGGTCTGATGTTAACTAACACTGATCATGCGCAAGGTTTATATTTTCTTTATGTTGATAACATCACACCTTGAGTAAATAAACAGTTCTACACAGTGCAATGTTTTAGATCGTTTGTAAACAAGGACTGCCGGGTATTTTGTTAATGTCCTTAACTCTCCATCCTATTTCGATCGGTTTCACCACTTCAATTATTATAACGGTAAGTTTAAGGTGCTGCCTTCTATGGGCTTCAGGATTCTTATATTTACATATTTTCCCCTATACTTTAATATGTTATTATTATTATTATTATTATTGTATTTCCTTTGGTTTCTGGTGTATACTCATTTTTTGCGGGTCCCGACCAGAGACCTAAGGTCAGAAATAGCATCATGACTTTTTTCCACTGAGCAATTTAAAAAGAAAAAATCACATATTTTACATAGATAAAGCCCTTCGTAGGGTGAAGTTGTAGGTTGTACTCGTGAGAACAATTTTTTTTCTTTAAAGCATGGGATTCCAAGAATCCCTTCAATGACTCTACTGGAATATTTTCCAATCAATCCGAGTGCTCTAACTGCAACGGGGATTGTTGATGTTCTCATGTGTCACATTTTTGAGATTTCGATTTCAAGGTATTGGTATTTTGATAGCTTTTTGATGATCTTTAATGATACATTGCGGTTTACAGGGACTGCCATATCAATAAGAAGGCACCTTTTTTGTTTGAGGTTTCTAATGTCTGGGCGTTTATTATTATTATTATTATTATTATTATTATTATTATTATTATTATTTGTTTATGTTATATTTCCTGTTTAGTATACTGTAGAGCCAAATCCAAACTATGGTCCCTAGGCCATATAGGAGAATTGTCATTAAATTGATACCATTTCTTTTAGCATATGGGATGTTCCTAGTAGGGTGAACTTCTGGGCAACTTGTATGTTGGTTTTACCAGGAACACTGTTATAAAATTGTCTATTCCTTTTCTCACGAGGACCAGTGTTCAGATTATTATTGGCAAAGTCTAAGACTTCATTCACCACATCCCATTAATCTCGATCTCTGGGTCCTTGCCTTTGGACAATTTCTCGTTAATTGTCATGTTGCTGTTTCTCTCAGATGGCACTGCTATGTCAACAAGCATACATTTTCTGAATTTATAATTATAATTGTTATTTCCTTTGATTTCAGGGGTGTCCACATTTCTTTCCGGGTCCCGCCTAGAGACCTAAGGTTAGAAATGGCATCATGACACTTTCCACTGACAATATATATATATATATATATATATATATATATATATATAGATAGATAGATAGATAGATAGATAGATAAAGCCTTTCGTAAGGTGTGGGCTGTACTTGTGAGAGCATTTTTTGTGTCTCTTTGAGGCATGGACTTCCAGGAATCCTTTAGAATCTTTCCCAACCATTCCGAGGGCCCCAACTACAACAGAGCTTGTTGATGTTCTCATGTGCCACATTTTTGAAATTTCGAATTCTAAGTCCTTGTATTATGACAGCTTTTTGAATATTTTCAAAGATACATTGCAGTCTGCAGGGACTTCCATATTATTATTTATTTCTTTTGATTTTTTTTGTATGCACATTTCCTTCCAGTTTCCATCAAAAACTTAAGGTCAGAAATGGCATTATATTTTCCACTGAACATTTTTGTGAAAAAATAATTATAAAAACAAAATAACCCAAGAAAACATATTTTACATAGATAAATCCTCTTGTAAGGTATGAGCAGTGCTTATAAGAATAATTTTTGTGTTATTTTTATGGCATAGGCAACTATTGATCCCTTCGATGAGTCTATCAGAAACTTTTTCACTCAGGTCGCCAATCACAACGGGAATTACTCATGTCTTCATATGCCACATTTTTTTTTTAGATTTCCACTTTAGGATATTTGTATTTTGATAGTTTTTTTTTTTTTGAGATCTTCCATGTCGCTAAGGAAATACATTCGGCTTTCGTTGTTTTAGATCACTTTGTGCGGGCGATTACCTTTGATTTTTCTCTCCAATAAAATTTGTAACTGGTCCCGTGTCTAGAATCGGGCCTGTCGGTTACAGACGTATGACCTGTAAAAAAATTTAGGGAACTTTATTATTGCTATTATTGTTTTAATTCTTTTGGTTTCTAGTTTTGTAATGTCAACGAATATTCGTTGTCACTTTCATAATGCTCGTTGTAGTAGAGACTTTGTAATCGCAGATACAACTATAGTAAGCCGTTGAACAATACTGGTGTCAGACGCATTCGAATAACACTCGCACTATTAGTACTTGCTCGATAATACTCGAATAGTAACCACCGAATAGTGATCCGAATAATAATCCAAATAGTGATCAGTATAGACAAATAGTATAGTGAATAGTATAGAGAATAGCGATCAGTATAGTAAGAATAGATAGAGTAGAAATGGTGATCAAATTAGACGCCATGTTAATTCGCATTTATGCGTTTCCTTTATGGTCACGTGATCTATTTATTCAAAATGGGATCGCCTGTGTTGGCTCTCTGTGTTCAAACTGCAGTGTCGCCAACGACACTTTATTCCTATACAACACTGGTATATACACATTTCTTTCTGGGTCAGAAACAGCATCGTGACATTTTTTACTGAGCAGTTTTGAAAAAAAATATATCCAAATATATTTCCTTTGATTTCTGATGTGTACTCATTTCTTTCCGGGTCCCGACCAGGGACCTCAGGTTACAAATGACATCATGATATTTTACACTGGAAAAAAAAATTACATAGACAAAGCCCTTCGTAAGGTGTGGGCTGTACTCGTGAGAACAATTTTTTGTATTTCTTTACGGCATGGGCTTCCAGGGATCCCTTCAATTAGTCTACTGGAATCTTTTCTAACCAATCTGGGCACTCCCCCTACAACGGGGATTGTTGATGTTCCCATGTTCCACATTTTTGAGATTTCGATTTCAAGGTCCTTGTATTTTGACAGATTTTTGCAGATCTTCAAAGATAGATTGCAGTCCGCAGCTATTGTCATGTCAATAAGGAGGCACCTTTTTTGTGTGCGATTATTATTATTATTATTATTATTTATCTTTGTTTTGTGTATCACGGGTTTCTTCCAACTCATAACCAGAGACTACGCGTCTATATTTGTATAATTTCATAATATTTATGCATATATACTATCTGAAAAAAAAAACCTGAACATATTCATTAGGATACATCATTCTCATGGCCACTCATATTCATTTGAAAGTTAATTACATCTGTTTATATTAAAATTACTACTTCGCACCTCGTTGCAATACAATACGCACAAAGCGACCGGGAAAGCGACAACAATCAAAATAGACAATCAAGAAAAAAAATGCAGTTCTCTACTACTGTGTCTGTAACTACTTTCATGTCCAAAAACATGACCACGTGTATCAGGCCACGCGTCCATTGCTGGCTGACTTGAAACGGAAAGATAACGCTATTCTCTGAGAGAACCGTAGGTGTGGGGAAAGAACGCGGCTTCCTTTTGCGTAGTCATGCCGATAGACAGAAGAATGGATAGAAGACGCGAAGACACAGAGGCGGGTCTGGTGGAACGCTAGTCCTTTCCTAACAGATCGATAGACAGATGGTCAATAAGGTGGACGAGCCGAGGGGACGAGCGGGAAGCAGATAAGGAAAGTGTATCTCATTGCCACGTGTAGGAAAAGCCGGTCATGGGTAAAGACATGACAAACATCCATATGCGTTGTGGAGGAAGCGGACGTTTGGTAGCAGGGAGAAAGAAAGTAAAGAGGTGCGTGCGGGCGGGTGGAGCATAATTGTTGCATGCCCTCGCTTTGGTTTCGTGCTTTCGCGGGGAAAAACGCAAAAAATAAATAAATTCTTAATTCTGCAAAGGAAATTCCTCTAAAATATCTCATCGCACAAAGAAACCAGATGAAAACAATTTGCATCTTTTCCACATACAGTATAATCAATGACAACCGGACTAAGAAGGCCTTCCGCATAGGAGGAATTGGTTACAAAGTCCGGATATGAGGGGGTTATATTTAGATTAAAATAAAAGAACTGAAAACAGGTTTAACATTTATTTTCAATGTTTTTATAGTAAACAAAATAAGCTAGTGGTGAGTGAAATATAACGGAATTGATTTTAAGGAAAAAGAAATAAATTATGTAATGTTAACGAAAATTCATTAAATTAAGTATGCCACGTATGCAAAACAAATAATGTAACGAGGATTTTTTAATCGCTGTTGTATGATGATTCTTTCACTTCTAATGTCATTCTCAACTTTTCCGCATTTAGTTTTGTTTTTCTTGAATTTTTTAAACGAAAGAAATTTTTTTAACTCTGCGCACATTATTGCAATCATTATAGCTGAATGCTGGCTTTCTTTCCATAAAACTGACAATCTTTTCAATAGCTTTTTAAATTGCAGTTCAGTTTTAATCACAGTAATGCCTTTCGTCACTATCTTGTTGCAGATGTATCTCGTTGTCATCCTTTATTCCCATCATCTTTTGTACCAATACAAGCCGTTAGGGTGAAATAATCAATTATCCAAAGCAAATTTCCTGAAAAACAGAAATTTCAAATCAGTTACATATCATCCAAATAGTTAAAATGTACACATCAAATGCATGTCCGGATATGCGGGATTCCGGATATGAGGTACTCCGGATATAAGGGATTCCGAATATGAGGAATTCCAGATATGAAGGATTTTACTGTAATATCTGTTTTCGAAAATGAAATATTTTCATTTTGGTCATCTAATTTTCACACAAATAATAACACAGTCCACGTCAAAAATGACAATAATGTTCTGGTTTTAAATTCTTTCTTCTATTTACTTTCATTAAATAGAAAAAAATGGATTCTTTTCTAACTATGGTGTTCGTTATTCGACATCGAAATTTGTAGTGATGGTTTCGGAACAGAAAGCAAAAATATAAATTTACTTTTTACTGATTTGAAAGCTGAATGGCTGCGAAGAATCTGAAATGCGTTTCAGGAGGATAATTCTTTTTTTCTTAATAACACAAAATATTTAGATTTCAGCATAAAATAACCCATATTTGTGTTGATATGCCGCTAAACAAAATCAACCAACCAACCAACCAACCCTAATGACTATGAAAAATGGACACCATACACAGATGAAGAAAATGCTGTTTTGTGAAAAAAAAAAGGTAAGGTTTTGAATTACATGGTCAGTGAATTCTGAGAGATGTTTTAAAAGAAAGAAAAAAGACTGAGAAAGTAATACACTTAGATCTCTGTGAGCGTGTCAAATTTTAATATATATATACGTATCAGCGAAATATTTTCGCTGTACTAAAAAAAGACATGAGTTTTTAAGATTTTGAAAGAAGCGAAAAGGCTGAATCTGAAAGTCGTAATCAAGAAAAAAAAATGTCTTATCAGATCGTAGATAATGCTCTCAGTCACCTTGGAGTCACTTATCCATTTCTATCACTGAAAACGAGCATGCGTTTTTGCAGTACTACCAGACTCAGGGATTGAACGCACAACTGCCAGGGTATCCGCTATTTTTTTAACTGATGCTTTCATCAACTACTATCTACTGGCTCTCGTAGTGCCGAAAAGTCACACGCTCTGGTTCAGTTGACAAAAACATAAAGTTTCAGTAAGGTGAATGAGATTTGCATGTATTATCTGATACGAATATCTTATAAACATAGAAAGCTGAACGAAATGAGAGCAATTTAGCAACATGAATTGCATAAAGGGTTGGGTATGAATTTCCAAGATGGTCACCATGTACGAAGTAAGAGACCTGAAGAAGAACGCAGTGCACCAGAAAATCGAAACGTTTTGAATATAGTTTGTTGTGTTTGGTTTACGGCATATTAACACTTTTTAATATATTTAAAGCTGAATTCTTTCGTTTTGATAAAAAAAAATTGGAAAGGTATACACATTTCCCGTTTGCACGAGAGTATAAAAAAAGGTTTACATGGTTCTGGTTAATCATATCAAAAAAAGGTTCATATTGTTCTGGTTTGCATAGGAGCTAAAAATAAAAGGCACACATAGTTCGGTTTGGATGTGAGTAACAAAAAATGCCACATATACTTCCGTTTTGCACCAGGTCCAAAATAAAAGGCACGCATAGTTCCAGTTTGCACGAGGCTAACAAAAAACAAAATGGCATACATAGTCCCAGTTTGCACATGATCAAAAAAGTACATAGAGTTCCGGTTTGCACGAGAGTCAAAAAAAAAAAAAAAAGCACGTATATTTCCGGTTTGCAGGAGAATAAAAAAAAAGGTACATTTCCGCTTTGTTCAACGGTAAATAAAAAAGGCACACATAGTTCCGGTAGACACGAGAGTCAAAAAAGGTACATGTAGTTCCGGATTGCACGTGTGCCAAAAAGGTACATATACTTCCGGTTTGCACGGAACCTAAAAAGTTTAAACATAATTCTAGTAATATACTAAAACTGACATTTGAATTCAGCTTATCGATTCCACTTTCAACACTGATATCTCTTACACTACACATACATCCGTTTATCAATGATTTATGTATTTTTTTTATCATTTCACCCCACACAAGACGAGAATGCCACTAGGACGGAAGGGGTTACTGGGAGTGAAAGAGAATGAGAAAATTTTAATGAGGAGGAAGGGAAATAAAAGAACACGGATCAGGAGGACAAAAGATAATGATTGACGTTGTAATTAAATTTTTGAAGAATCGGAAGGTAGTTCTTCTGATGAGAAGTGCGATAAAAGAAGCTATTGGAATGGAACTAACAGTTACATCTAGCCAATTCAGCAGTAAAATAGAGAGACCTAATTGCCAATCTAGTAGCATGCTTAAACTCATACAATCAAGGCACCAAGGAGAACAGCTCATCAGAACAATTGCCATGAAAATATTTGTAGAAAAAAAACAGAGACAAGCCACGTCATGTCAGCGGGAAAGTTACTGAAGTCAGGATTACATTATGGACCATTCTTTGAATTTTGTTAATAAACAGCTTTGATAGATAACCAAGCAAAGGACAACAAAATGTTTGGGGAATGTATCATCTTTTTTCAGCCAACACAAGCCCTAGAGCCACTCAAGGTAGAGAGTTACTGAATGGGAAAATGAACATGATGAATTTTAGATATGAACCCAGGAAATGATATTGAACAGAATGATTCTCGACATTTAGAAAAAAACATTTTTTTTTGTTTAATTACTTCACCCCAAGGAAGTTGATAATGCAACTAAAATGTAAGTGGTTACTGAGAGTGAAATAAAAACGAGGAAAAAATCAATCAGGATAAAGGACAATAAAAAAAAAAAAGAAAGACAGAAGATGGTGATTGACACTGCATTTAGATTTTTGAAGTTCTTATATAGCAGGGAAACCTGAAACCGAAAGGGCGTAGCAAAAGCGAGAAATATGAAAAAAAAACAAAAAAAAAAAACAAAACAAAAAAAAACAAAACAACAATAACAACAGCAACAACAACAACAACAACAACTATTAGAATCAAACTTACAGTTACGGTGGAGTAATGGATAGCGGTTCGGATTGAGAAATCGGAGAGCCGAGTTCGAATTCCAGTCGAAATCCATTACATTCACTTACATGCTAACACCATTGGGAAAAGGTATGAATCGTCTTCTTCTTCCCTAGCTATGGGTAAATAGCAGGACAGACCGGGTTCTATAGCCTTGGATGGCAACTGGTCTACCGCAGAAAGAAATGACAACCTACTGAGGGAAAAAAATTACCTAAGCCTGTATCCCGCATGTCACATAACTGACTGAGTACACTTAAATTCATGTGGTCAAGATACTAAGTAGGAGATCTCATTAGAGCAACTGCCATGAAAATATTTATAGAAAAGACACAGAGAAGCCACATCACGCCGCTGAGAAAAATACTGAAGTGTCTTTAAAAAAACATTAAGCAGTTTTAACAAGCTGATGATAATTTATGTGAGTATCGTGTACGTAAATTGCATGTGTAAGTGTGTGAAACATATATGCGTATGAATCTATTTTTGGTTCATATATCTGTGTACATGTATTTCACACGTGTTTGTGTGAGTATTTGAAGATGTGGGCGCTTGCATATTATATATGTGTACATTCATGATATAAACGCTAGTCGACACATCTGCGCCGGCATGCATTTTCACTTGCACGCGTCCCAATTTCAAATTAGGGCGCACTGATCTGAAACGGCCAAGATGATGTAACAAGCATTTTTAGACCCTCTCCGCTCCAGACTTCCACCCTCCACACTCTGTTTCCCCCCGACCCGTCCACACATGCCTTCAACAGAAACAATTGTAAGTGTTTTAGCATTGAAATTCCAAAGGACTTACACTGTCATTCCTTCAGCGAAAAACCAGCCATCCGCACCCCCCACCAACGTCACTCTTCCCAGTCTCACCCTCCTTCCCTTCTCTAGCTACCGTCATCATCTTCATTCATCGACTCCACCCTCACCGGCAGTATTCCAATAGGCTCAGTTACTCTCACGCACGTCAACACGCATGCTTTCTTCCCACCCTACCCCCAGTTCCAGCCCTGCCGACTATAAAACAACAGCAGCAGCACTGGTAATCGAATTTACCTCCTCATCGATAGTAATAATAATGTCTGTTCGTTTCTGAGTACGTCCGTCTACAATAGGGGGGGGGCGTAGCTAATCCTTGTTGTAGACGCCTGCTCAGGCATATTTTTGTTTCATCAACACTCCCAGAGACAAGTTGTGGTTTATATTGCAGCTATTTTTACCAGATATTATTCATAGCTATTACAGTGAGCGTTGAACAATCTTCCGTATGATGAAGAGGTGACTTGAAGCAACAGAAATACAGGAGGATGCTGAGGATAACGTGGACCAAACCTGTGAGTTTTGGAGAAAATGTAAACCAAAAGGAAACTAATACTTAACATCAGGAAGAGACAGTTGAGATTTTGGGGGCATATAATGAGGAAGGAGGGCTTGGCAAATCTGATACTCACGTGAAAGATAGAAGGCAAAAAGGACAGAGGAAAACAACGTATATCGTACTTGATGAACTTTAGAAAATTCATGCCAGAACAGGGCTTAGGAGAAATAACAGAAAGACAAAGTTTATTAAGAGCTACAAGGGACGGGAAGTTGTGGAGAGCCATGATAGCCTGAGTTTGAACATAGATCGCAAGTGAGCAAGCAAATACAAGCGATCCCATTATTGAATTAAGTAGACCACGTGACCATAGAAGAAACGCATATATAAGAAATCGCGTGACATCAAACTGATCGCTATTTCTAGTCTATCCTCTATACTATTCGGATCGGCATTTCTCTTCTATCCTCTGTTACTATTCGGATCGATATTTCTACTCAATCCTCTATTACTATTGGACCGCTATTCTCTACTCTATTCACTATACTATTTCTCTATTCAGATCACTATACGGATTAGTATTCGAGCGAGTCTTATCGAGGAAGTACTATTAGCGCGAGTGATATTCGAAGGCGTCTGACACCAGCACTGTTCAACTGCGATTACAAAGTCTCTACTACAACGTGCATTACGAAAGTGACAACGAGTATTCCTTGGCATCACAGAAATGGCACTCGTGTATAATGATGATGTTAATTCTTTACATCGAAGTAATATTAAATAATCTTATTAATATTAACGTCTCCAGACGAGAGAGCCAAGACTGATATGCTCAAACCCTGAGTCACCATAACTTTTGACATTCTGCTATAAAAACTATCGACAGCCCCTAAAGATTTTGTCAACCCAATCTCTCACATATCGTGATATTGTTTTAACAGACTTCACAATGGCATCACAGGATAGGATCAGTCTAATCCCGAAGTCACCATCTTGTCAAATCGACTATGGGGTAATTCGCTCCCGGGTTTCATGATGGGGACGTTAACGTCTTAATCATTTGGCTACGCGCCCAAATCAACGATAGTAGACGTTGCAGAACTGATAATGACCGAACGATAAGGTTCCCTTGACAACTATACTGCGAGAAGCAACTTATTATTCCCGGGCCCCACGCCTAAGCCTGTTTGCTAGTATCTCCTTATTGATGTCATTAAAAGGGTCAAGTTTCAGATCTCAGTATGTAGATATTTATAACCTGGAACACGTGCAAGAAAATACTGACTGCTGAGAGAGGAAAGTTGTTTTTTTTTTTTAAATCATCTTAGTCGGACTGTGAACTTTACTGCAAATTTACATAGATCGATCGACTGATTTATCTATAGATATATAAGTAAGTAGACTATAGAAGTCATATTGAGCGACTTGGTAAGAAATATCGTTTAATGTCAATGTTGAAAATGGTTTAAATCTAAGCTTTTATTGGGTTCGAACACCGACCGAACGCACAAAACGGAATATATGTGCCACGTCCTTGGCTCTCCACAATTTCCTTTCCTTCGTAACTCTTCATAAATGTTATCTTTATGTTATTTCTTCTAAACCTTGTCTCTCCATCCATTTACTCAAACTAAGTTGGTTATGTGCCGTTTTAATTTACGTCTGTTGCCTTCCATCTGTCCTCTGAGTATCTGCTTTTCCAAGCCCTCTTTCCTCAAAATGTACCCTAGAAATTTCAACTGCCTCTTTTTGACGTTATTTATAAGCTTCATTTTTGTTTACACTTCCTCTAGAGATTCATTGTTATTCACATATTCGGCCCATGGTATCCTCAGAATCCTTCTGTAGAACCACATTTCTGGTGCTTCAACTCTCTTCTTCATCTTTGAGGAGATTGTCTAATATTCACTGCTAACTATTACATCACGTTGAAGTGTTCCAATGATTTTCTATGCATAGCTTAGATGTGGCACAAGGTCAAATGTATAGGACACCCAGTGAGGATCAAACTCACTATTCAGTTGTAATTGATCTAGCAAGACATGCTTGCTAACTATTATACCACGTCGAATTGCCCCAATAATTTTCTATGTGTAGCTTAGATGTGGCACAAGGCCAGAAGTACGGGACACCCGGTGAGGATCGAACTCGTTCAGTTGTAACTGATCTAGCAAGACAAGCTTGTTAACCATCGAAATGTCCATAATATTAGTTGGTGTGATTCATATATCATATACATCTTTTCTTTCATTTTGTCTTACTAATGTTCACCCAATACAAGGCCCAAGAGCCATTCAAGGTAGAGTTTTACTTTTTGTTGCTCTATGAGCATAAGTAAAAAATAGAATTGAAGTTCATGGGACTATACCTGAAAGATAACGGTTAACCCTAGACATGAAGAGATCACGATTGTAGCGAAAGAAACTGTTCGAGCGGAACTTCCCCTTTACTAATGGAATAAGAAGAGAATGGAGATGATTCACACTTGTGGGCGTAGCATAGCCAGTCCCAGTTGTAAAGGTCAGGGCTGGTAAAACCAAGGAATGAAGCTTGTCAGAACACATGACATGGAAATAGCGTTAGAGAAGCAAGAAGCCTGAAGAATGTTTTGTCTCTGGGAAAGGGGTTGTAGGGTGGGAGATAATTCAGTTGGCGTAGACAAGAATTATTGATCCAACAATCAGCTAATATCTTGTCTATTCTGAAATCACTAGAACGAGTCGGTTTTACATGGCAGCGCTAATTTCCTGTTCTTTTATGTAACATATCGGAGATTATTGGGTCACATTGTACTAGTAAGAGGAAAGAAATCTTTAATCTGACGTCACTCTTCTACATCAGTTATTGTGGCATGGCAGTGACCAGACCTATGTGCAAAGTGAACGCATGCAGTTTAAGCTTGTTTTTTCAATTCTGTTTCCGCCCCAACAATCGTTATGTCTCTTGGATGCCGTACTGGATTGATCACCCACGAGAATCGGAGATTACCTTGCAAGAATCAATTGAGTTTAATTCGTTACCAAGAAGCCAATCATAATATTCTATTAAGAAGGTTCTCTACGACGAGGCAAAACTAATCTAATGCCAGAAGCTTAATTCAAGATCGGTTCACCGCATACATATATTTATTTTAGAATACAATTTCCCCTTCAGGGCGTAAGCGATCATGGCTCTCCACAGACTGCTTTTCCTTATTATCTGTGAGTTACCATGACTTCCGGTGAAAGATGGTGATATATTTTCGTGTTGCCACTGACACTGTTTTTGAAGTCAGGCTTGTTTTTTCTCCGATACTGGCTACCGTACGATAGCTTTATCAGTTATCCCAAAGAGTGTGAGTTCAATACCCAGTTAAGGCAGTGGAAAACTTGGAGAGGAGAATTAACAGGAGATAACTGATAGCTGACATCCATTAATCATGGCACGTGGAACTAGATCAGTTTACCCCAGTGAGCGAAATAAAGTTAAGTTCGACATTCTAATCACCTGAAGAAGGCCGGAGTGTACAACGGCTGAAACGTTGTAATAAATATGGCGACAAAGATGAGGACTACAGTCCGAATAATGTAAATAGTGACTGCTACTATTTAAACCATTTTTTTTTTTACAATATGGATTACCTTGTACCTGGTTCTGGAGCCACTCGTAGTAAAGGGTTACAGAGTAAACGGCACAGTTTATGCGGATATTTGGGGAAAATAATGGTTAAGCTTAGACTTGAACAGGATAAGATTGTAGGGATGGGGAAACCATCCTCTTGGGAGTCGGTTCCAGAGAGCTGTAGAGAAGCTGCTCAAGTGGAACTTACTTTTCACCAATGGAAAACGAAGAAAATATAGATGGTTCCCTACAATGTCTGTAGCACGGCGGATCATAGCCGTGAAGGTTACTTAAACTATGGTATGTAGTTCGTCTGAGATGTTTCCATGGAAGTAGCGACAGAGTAGTGATAGGTTCGTGAGATCTCGTCTGTAAGAGAAGGCTTGAAGAGTGGAAAATAATTTGTCATCCACGAGGGCGCGTAGTTGGATTCTGTCGAGACTGGAAAGTAAGGACTAGGCCTCTCCTTCCCAAATATGACAGCCACTGTGGCCTAATTGGTAAAAAAAAAGAAAAAGGATAAAGATGAAAGGGATTGAGAATTAGAAAAAAATATGAGGATCTTGCATGAGAAATCCAAAAGAACATTGTGAATGTAGTTTTTTTTTTTTTTTATCGGCAAATTCGGAATGACATCAAGGTCTTTTGGAAAATGGTTTGGTAAAGTTCCGCAATGACTGTATTATCTCAGTTCTTTCTTTCGGAAGAGACCACAGGATTGCTAAAATCTAAGAAAATGCAAAGCAAAATGTTGAATGCTGGAAGAGGCTTGTACTCAATTGGGGGTGGAATGGAAATCAGAGAAACGAGTTCGAATCCCAGTCAAGTTCATTACATTCAAATATGTGTAAATACTCTCGGAAATGTAGGAATCTACCACCTCCCCCAGCAATGGGTTAAATATTAGAACTTTTATCTTGTAAAATCATTTTTATCCTCAAAATAAGTTTCAGCTTTCAATAACCCACAAAGGGTTGATAAGCTATAAAAAAAACCCCCAAAAAAACCCAGATCACTCAGTTAATTGTACTCAATTGATTGTCGGCAAGAAGTGGCTTAAATAATAATAATAATAATAATGTTGGCACCCACTGAATATAAAACCCGGCATGACAGAGTGGGCCAATATCTGCACTGGAAAATCTGCAACTTCTACGGGAAGGAAACTGAAAGAAACTGGTATGAACACCACCCAGACCTGGTTACGGAGATAGGACCTGTTACATTTCTATGGTACTACACAATACACACTGGCAGAACAATCAAGGCCAACCGGCCAGATATCGTTATTAAAGACCACAAGCAAAAACAGTGCCTCCTTATTGATATTGCAGTCCCTGCTGACTGCAATGTATCTTTGAAGATATTCAAAAAGTTGTCAAAATACAAGGACCTTGAAATAGAAATCTCGAAAATGTGGCATATGGGAACATCAACAATCCCTGTTGTAGTTGGAGCCCTAGGACTGGTTGGAAAAGATTGCAGTAGACTAATTGAAGAGATTCCTGGAAGTCCATGCCTCAAGGAGATACAAAAAATTGTTCTGACAAGTACAGCCCACACTTTATGAAGGGCTTTATCGATGTAATTTTTTTTTTTTTTTTGTCAGTGGAAAGTGTCATGATGCTATTTCTAACTTTAGGTCCCTGGGCGGGACCCGGAAAGAAATGTGTAAACGCCAGAAATCAAAGAAAATAATAATGATAATAATAATAATAATAATAATAATAATAACTGGGCTGAAAGCTGAGACAGAAAGCCTAATTATTACAGCTCAGGACCAAATGATCGCAACCAGATCCTAACAATGTCACATAATCAAGGCTGGTATTTACCCGAAATGCAGGATCTACGGAAAATATACTGAAACTGTCGTCCATATTATCTCAGGATGTTCTGAACTAGCAAAAAATGAATATACCCACAAATATAACAAGATAGCGACATATGCGTACTGGAAGATATGCAAGATGCACAAAATCGAAACCACTGAGAGATGGTATATCCACCAACCAGACACAGTTACCCAAAATAACGATGTAACTATCCTCTGGGACATGCCAATTTAAACTGACAGGGAAATAAAAGCCAACAGACCTGATATTATCATAAAAGACAAGAAATGAAAATTATCGAGAAGTTGTCCAAATATAAGGACCTAGAGATCAAGATTAACAGGATGCGGGGAACGAAGACTGAGTTGGCCTTGTTTGAAAAGGAATGGACAATTATACTAACAGTGTCCTAGGTGACATCAACATTCAAGTTTCCCAGAAGAACACCCTACTAGGAACACTATATACTAAGAAAAGTGCTCTCAATTAAATAACAATTGCCTTTTAGGACCTAAGTGCCATACTTTGGACCCGTCTCTAAAGGATACAAAGCAGGAAACATAACATACACATATACTAATAATAATAATAATAATAATTTCCTGATGTTACGACAGGGATGGCTCTCATGGCTTTTAATCATTGGAGGTGATAACATGTAAATTTTGTCTTCGTTAAAATAAGATAGGCTCCAATAAATGTCCCATTCAGTACCGCATAATTTATTCGTTAGTTTCCTGACCATGTCCCCTAGGGGCTGACAAACTGTGCATCTCTGTTCATGACCGGGAGTAGTGGAGGACCATCCACTTTTGGTGTCGAGAGTTTGTTTTTTAAGTTTGAAGGATGATGCAGATATTTGGAAACACTTTTACTTGGCGAGCGTCTGAGAGGATCCATCAGTACTCCCAGTAACCTAATCAGCACTCTTTATTACTATTTGTAGTTATTGAATTTTCATACCAATGCAAAACAAGTAGTATTTAATTTAGGTCAAGTGACAGCAAATCTCCACAAATTCCCCCAGTAATCTCCTCACCATTATTGTGATCATGTACTTTTTTTTTATACCAGTAGTAAGTGGTTGGTTATCAGGCTAGATCAAGTGACAGCAAGTCTCTTCAACACTTTCATCCGTATTCCGCTATGTTTAGAATCAGTTTTATTTTTGCTAATATTATAAGCCTTGTACTGTTCTGTAATATCGCTAGTGAATGCTGGCTTGTCTTATTACAGATTGAGAAGAGACTTGAGGTAACTGAAATATGGTTCTACAGAAGGATGCTGAGAAAAACCCTGGGCTCAACACATGCGCAACGTCAAGGTTTCATAAAAAAATGGAAACAAAATGGACATTTATACGAAGCATCAAAAGGAGGCAGATGAAATTTCTAGGGTACATAAAGAGAAAATAGGGCTTGGAAAATTTGAGACTCACAGGACATATTAGAAAAACAACAGGAAATAGTGGAGAGTCATGATCACTTACGTCCTGAAGGAACGCGGCACATAGAAGTTTCTACAAAGATGCCTTTCTAAATCGATGTAAAGTATTAAGGAACAGGAAATTTTTTTATTAGAATCGAAGATAAATGGGCTAGACTCTTATGCTATATCAGTCCTTCTATATGGCAGTCCCCACACAAATGAAGAAGCAACTTGATGCAACTGAGGTGTTGCTCTACAGAAGGATGTTGAGTATGCCATGAGCACAAGGTATGAGTAACGAGGAGGTGTTAAAGAAAATGGAAATATTTTGAATCAGATAGAGGAAGTTGAAATTTCTGGGATACATTATGAGAAAAGAAGGCTTAGAGAATTTGACCAGACAGCGGAAATATTGAAGTGTGAGAGAGAAAAAATGAGTAATTTACCTAAGGAGCTCGTGTTAATGGATCAAGAGATCAAGGACGGAGAGTGATGGAGAAAAAATGAGTGCTACAAAGTATAAGAAGTTGTGGAGAGCCATGATCGCCCTAGACCTGGTGGGTCTTTGACAAGGACTACGTAAGGGTACATCAACTAATATTGCATAGTATTCGTCTCTCTCTCTCTCTCTTTCTCACTCTCCTTCCCAGATATTCCTTCCATATGTCGTGTCCCTTCAGAAAATAGGCAATTATGGCTCTCCACAATTTCCCGTCTTTCGTAATTCTTTGTCATTTTGGTATTTCTCCTAAACCTTGTTCCACCATCCATTTACCCAATCTCAGAAAGACGGCTATGCGTTGTTTTCCTCTTGCCTTTAATCTGTCTTCTGAGCAACAGATTTTCCAAGCCTCCTTTCCTCATTATATGCCGTAGAAATTTCAACTGTATCTACCAGACGTTATGTATAAATTTCATTTTTATTTCTATTTTCTCTAGAACTTTGTCGTTGCTCACATGCTCAGTAAGTGGTATCCTCAGCATCCTTCTGTAGAACCATATTTCTGTTGCTTCAAGTATCTTAATCTCAGAGGATTGATATCAAATAACAAGTTCAGTGCTATTTTCTTAGTTTCTAACGAATTTTTTTTCCTATTTCTTAATACTCAGCTTAGCTTTTGGAATGCTTCTTCAGTTCGCTTTCGAATCTCAGAGTCGCATATTTCGTCCTCTGATTAAACACGTCCCAGATATTTAAATATTTGTACTTGTTTGATTTTTGGTATCTCCGATTTGTAATTTGCGTGTTGGGCTGTTTCTTTTGCTAACAACCATGCCTTCTGTCTTCTTGCAGCTGATATTTCCCAAATACTACTGCAACGAAAACAGTGCCAACTGCCAGTCTACTCACTCTCATTCTCTCCCCTCTCTCACTCTCTTACTCTCTCTTCTCTCTCTCTCTCTCTCTCTCTCTCTCTTGATACCATTTACATTCACCGTTGTTACTTTTCTTTCGTCTCCCTGCTGCTTCTTCTGTTGCCGTCCGGGCTCGTGCAATCTCCCTACACCGTTCTTAGCTATTCATCGACCTTATCTAACCATTCCAAATTTACTACTGTTGCTGCTGTAGTTCATTCTGTTACGTCTTCCTCATCTTCATTCATCTCCATCTTCAGCCGACGCTGCTGCTGCTGCTGCTACTTCTACTGTTGCTATTCCGACTGTTGGATCGCGTTTAATTTATTTTTGTTCTTGTAATGAGGAATGCCTTAATTCATAAAGGCTTTCAAAAAAGGCATGCACTGCCTCATCTAGCAGGCTAAAAAAACTCCTGCTGCAATTTATACTACTGCCGCTTCGACACACTACTGCAATCTACCGGAACACCACTGCACATATTCCACTGCCCGGCTCGCTATACTCCAACTACTAGAAACTATAATATACTGTTGAAGATCAAAACCACCAGCGGTATTCTTCTAGTGGCAGTGGAAGTGTAAATAGTTGTGGATATGCGTGTTACTAGCCCTGCTGCTAGTACACAGTGCCACGACAGTTCTTGAAGAAGGCGGGAGAGTGCACAACAGTTTGGTTGTGTTGTTGCAGCGAGCGTGCCTGCCGAGAGATGTGGAACCAGCCCTCTACTCTGGCTGTGACAACAGGCATTCTTTTTTTCAAGACCACTATCGGAATTTTTTGGCATGCCGGGCTCGATTCAAGGGACAAGTCCGTTAAAGCGCGCTTGGTATTTTGAAAGGGAATAAAAAAGGACCGGCTAAAAAAACAAAAACAAAAAAAATAGAAGCAAAACAGGGACTTACAAAAATATAAGCAAAAGAGACCAAACCTAAAATTTAAATGCAATTTAAAGAAAAATAATATATATATATAAAGAGAAAAAGAAAAAAAAATCTGCTTCTGAGGCTTGAACTATATTCAGCCAAAGGGAATCACAGTATATAAGGGAATTGAAATAAGAGGATTGAAATCTAAAGAGAAAAACGATCTAATATTTCAAAAGAAAGAATAAAATCTTTTCGTCCTATAAACAAACAAAAGAAAAACGGATAAAAACGAATTAATATTTTTTTTTCGTACTGAGTTTGAACTGACGGTCGGAAAAAGTTTCAAAAATTCTTTGCAGTAAATTAGATTGCAGAAAAAAACACAAGAAAGTAAAAAAAAAAAAAAGAATTTTTAGCAGGCGTTGCGTTAATTTCGTCGGCGTGGAAAGGAACTGGTTTCAAAACTCGATGAAAAATACGTGTATCCGTAAATGACTGTGCCTGTATTAATCTCGGAAATGGCCACTGAAGGTGTTGGTGATTCCAACTGTCTAGCCAGTCTTGGGTGTAGTCGAGAGGGTGTGTCATCTTTTCTTTCCCCTTCCTCACTTTCAGGTTGGCACTGAAGCAACAAGGGACAAAAACGGAAAAAATGTATAGCTTTTGAGAAGGGCGAGAAGGAAGGAAGAGGGGAGAGAAAGAGAGAGAGAGAGTGGGAAAGAGAGAGAGAGAGAGAACGACGACAAAGAAAGAAGAGGAGGAGGAAATAAAAGGAGGGAAAAGCAGAAGGAGCCAAAAACGGATAGAGAAAACAAGAAACTACTAACGCAGTTTCAATTTCGGACAGGATTTTCGAATTTCAACTTAGCCTCTAACCCCACCAAATTTCGATTTGTGATATTTCCCCCTTTACTGCTTCAGTTACAATTCTCATGACACCTGAGTGATTTGTATTTTGTAAAATAACCATCTAAGCTTGAAAAAAGGGGGGTGGGTGAGTGAGTTGAAAACTATAAACAGATATACAACCAATACGCAAATGCATCTCTACAACGAGAGATTTTGCCTAAGCTTACGCAAGTTCCTATAGTCGCGTTACTTTTAATGACACACACGCAAATCGACCAGCAGAAGTATTCGTTCGAAGAATTACTTAAATTTTCTCCTATTAAAATTCAAAAGCAAAATCCCTCTAAAAAAAGAAAAGAAAAGAGAAA
>CAHIKZ030000664.1:255000-310000 GCA_903632075.3 Acanthosepion pharaonis | reverse complement strand
AAAACATCATCAAAATTCTTGACAATCTACCCTGAACTTTTTCAGAAGTTGAAATCCTAACCAAATTAGTTTGGTGCTGGTCCAACCAAACGTTATGAAGACATTATCCCGAGTCTATTGGTGAAATAGGGTGATATCGGAATTTGGCAAGTCGCTTGGAAATATTTATGCTGAATTTCTAGCTCTTAAGATAGACTTGAAAAAAAAAAATCTTAGAATCGCTCGCGTTATTGATTGACTTTTTGTTTTTTAGAAAAGGAAAAAATTCCGAAGACAGAAAAACAATTTTGAAGCAGAAGCCTAAACAGATGACCTTTTCAAATAAAAACTAAAATCTTTAGAAACGTCAGCTTCAGTTGGCGAAGTTATAAAATGTAAATATCATCTCGTCACAATCACCGTCGCCATAAAGTTCGTTGTTTCAAAAGCTATTGCTACTGCAACCACGTTGTCGGCCGATTTTGTTGAGCTGCATAACAACACCACTATGGGTTATTTAATGCCGAAATATTTTGAACATAATTTTATGGCTTCAACTAAATATAACTTAAGCGTAATTGTATATTTTCAAATACAGATAAAATGTATTGCTGGTCATTTTGATTTAAAAACATATTGGTGATAATTTTAATATTAATGTGTTATATAGGGGAAAAAATGAGTAATTATCGACACCAAGGTTCGAGCGTGACACTCTGGACTTATTGATATATATTTTCTGTCAGAAATAGCGGTTTCAGGCTGGTGTGATTATTGACTGACTATTGAGTGTAACTATCCAGTCGAATTAGTGTGAATTATTGTGCATTGATGATTTGGGTTTTGATTTAGAATTTACCAAACGTTAAGCCGAGCCTCGCTACTAACAATGTATTCACTAAAATGGTTAATTATCTTTAGTTGACTTTTAGTTCTTTGTTCTTCTTAAGTATTTATTTGCAATTGTAATTAAATACTGTTTTATTTTAAAATCGAAGTCTTGAGTTATACTTAATTATTAATGGCCACCGCACGTCAGATAAATATTAATTATTGATAATTTTACTATAAACAGGTATCGTTGGTAATTTTACTATAAATAGGCATTTTATACTTTCATAGTGTTTTATTTTTGTTTTTAGTTAATGTTATTATTAAGTCTCTTTAGAATCTGTTATAGTTCCAGATATAGTCAAATAGAGAACGCCGAAACTAAAACAAGTCACGTTGAAAGAATAAAAATACATTTTTATAGTAAAATTACCAGCAATACATAGCTATAGAAAATTATAAATAATATATTTTTTCTGTAGTTGAAGGCATGCAGTTGCGTTCAATATAATTAGATTTCTGCCTTAGCCCTTTGAGCCCGGCGTTCCTGAATAATTTTAACCCTTGTACCTGAGACCCTGCGTCAAAATTCGCAAATAATTGCTATGTAATGTTTCACGGTAGATATGAAAATAGTTACAAGTGTTTACCCACCGTTTAACCGATGGCTGGGCATTACGTCATTTTTCTCTACCGCCGGTAAAGCGGTGGTCAGGGTTAAATAAAGTGTTAAATAACCCATTGCGGTTAATAATCCGCTAAACAAGATCAAGCAAACAGCCAAACATGAAAGAACTCTTCATGTACTCCAAAGAGTAGAATTTGACTTCTTTATATAACTTTAACAAAGCTACATCATAAAACACACATATCACCACTTCTAGTAATTATGGCCATACAAACATATATATGCACAAAAGCTGAGTATTATCTACCATGTATTCAGTTGTGAAAGCAGAATAACATATCATATTTTTATTACTTCAAAGCTCCCAAGAAAATTAAATTTTAGAATTAAATGACCTATAAGGAGTTGATATGCCGTTAAACAAACAAATAAACTCGTAGATAATAAAAAAAAGGTAGAATCAAGATGTCTTTCCACATTACATTAATCAAACAGTTAGGAAGGAAACCCCCATCAATATTAGAAAAGCGATAACAGTGAACTTGAGAAATCTATTTTCTTGTAAAAACGTATTTTAAGGGAAAGATTTGATAAAATTCAGCCTACAGTGGCACTGGCTGTTCGGTCAGTGAATGCTTCCTTATAAGGAAGCAGTTGATTTCACCATCACCATTACTAGGAATCTGTTTCTTGCTCATTTTCAATGCATTTATGTACGAAAAGTATTCGTAGTTACATTATAGATATATTATCCCTTTTCCCTCAGTAATGCCGGCATTAATTCCCGACAAGTGACAATCCTGTTCTTCCTTATTTTAAATGCGTTTATTTCATAGAATCAGTAGCAATCTATACATTTTATTATTATAATATTTACAACATGTTTGCATTACATATATATATATATATATATATATATATATATATATATATATATATATATATATATATATATATATATAGAGCCAGACAAACCTACCAAGGTTTCACCTAAGCGGAACGTCAGGAAGGCTGGTAGGTTTGTCTGGCTCTCTAGGTTTAACAAGGTCTGCTCTACTTACTGTATTGAGCACTTCATTTAGTCATTTTGTCTAATCGTATCTGTTTTTTTTTCTTTGAACTTTGGACTTGTATGCCAGACGATTACTTTCGGCTAACGTACATGTTCTTGGTTCTTTCTTTTTTTTATACCTTTTCTTTCCCTTTGGTATTGGTTTGATTATTTGCAAATCAAGACACCGAAGGTTTTCCGAACGAGTATAATTTCTTATACTTATAAGATTATTACTACTATATATATATATATATATATATATATATATATATATATATATATATTTATGAATAAAATGACAATAGGAAAACTGGTAATTGCTGACGCGTTTCGTCCAATGTTTACCAGTTTTCCTATTGTCATTTTTATTCATAAATATTGTCTTCTACCGATTAAATCGGAGAAATTTTCATATATATATATATATATATATATATATATATATATATATATATATATATATATATATATATATATTCCTTTATACTGTCAGTAATTCTTGCGTTAATTCCTGACCAAGAACAAACTTTTTTCTTCCCGATTTTAATTGCATTCCCCCTGGTAAAATCGTTAGCGGCGCACACACATTATACATATTATGTCACCAAATTTGATGTTATTTTCTGACCAATGACAATCACTTTCTTTTTCTTCATACAATTAGTAAACATTCTTAGCAATGCAGAATTAAATTCTATGAATTTCTTATATGACGCAATTCCCTTGTTAATTTTTATTACTTTATATTATCAAGAATTTGTGACATTTTTTCGCCTCGCTGTATTCGTTCTTAGATTTGAGAATTAAATTAAGCAAGATCGGCCGAAAATAAATACAAAACACGCATCCCTTGTTTTTGTAAGCCGATTTGAACGAAACAGCACTTTACCGATTAGGTTAAGTATACACCTCAGTTGGCCTTCACTTGCAAGATAACGATAGAAGCCGTTCCTAGTGATGTCACCCAGTGCCAAACAGAGGTCAACAAATATGCATGGGTGCCTCTGATTTGCAAATTGTTCTTGTCTGGCATAGGGCTACATTATTGCTGCTCTCAATCATTACGCTGGTAAATCGTTCTATAAAACTTGTTAACCATTAATGTCAGTCTGCTAAGTAGATATACTTACAAAGATTGATTTATTTCAATGCAATTGCTGGCCGCACACCGTCAGCATGAAACTGATGTCTTTAACTGATTTAAGACTATTTTTCTAAATATAGTTTGCACAAGAGGCATCCAGTTATTTGTAAAAATTAACTTCATCTGGTTCTGGCCTACAATAGAAGGGTTCGAACTCGCTACCAATGAATTGCAACCTAAAGAAAACGCCTAAATATTTCATAGTCTTACTTTGTGCAGATATACAATACTGACGTCGTGTAATGGTTAACGAGCGACTGACTGACTGAATTGTGAGTTCTATCCACATTGGGTGCCTCATACTTTCGGCCTCGAGCCATAATTAAGCTACGCTTAGAAAATCTCCAAGCTCAGGTTGTTGCGATACGATAGAGATCTGTTGTCGCTAATGTGGTAGCAATTTTACCTGCATAATAAAATACGTCATCCAGGCTGAGTGGTTTCTTGTTCTCTTGTGAGCGTTTCTATAACGGGGAGACTTTTTTTTTATAAGATAGATGTGCTATTTCTATTCCCAAACATTCGGCTTTTTATATCAAGGTTTGGGACTAGCATAAACTGAGGAAGCATTTACTTGTTTGAGTTCATTTCAGAGTAACTGATTAAAGAAAAAAACAGATTTCAAAAAATAATCGAAAGCATTCATCGTTGGAAAAAGTCGACAACTTCCGTTTCCATTCGTCAGTTTTCGCTGAAATCATCGTCATCATAATCATTATCATCAGTCCTATGACGGGTTGTGATCGTAAGGCCGCTGTGCAATTGAGCACCTGACCATTCTTTACAAGTATCTGGTCTGAAAGCCGGAAAGGTAAAATCTAGCGTAGCGTCTTTTTGGGCAATTGTACCCAACGAAGCCCATTTATTTTCAGGGAAAATCACAGATGACGTTCTCCAACTTGAATGATCTTCACGGACACCGGACCGTTGATTTTATCGGGGAAACCCTCCGTTAACGACGTTGGTTTCAGTCTAGGAAATCCACTACCTACCGATTTTGTGTCAACATAGCATTGGCTAAATAAATAGCTATAGAGCCCGGTCTACGCCATTATTGCAAGATGGACGTTGACACTACAAGAATATTCATCTACGCTTTGACAGAACTTGTTTTTAATACTAGTTATCTCGCCAGTCTCCTTTAGACGCACTGCACGTAGTACTGGGTTACGAGGCAACAGTAGCACTCGTGATATGTCCCAGTTCTCGCTGGATTTTCAGATAATCATGGATGTTGATCTGTGGTGACCCCCAATATAAACTGGGATCACCGTGAGAAACAGACTGCACTCAGTACCACTTACTAACATCAGAAGAGCAAGATGCATCAAGTCGTTTGCCTGGAAGTAACCTCATAGCCACCAGGTGTAGATTCGGGCTTCACGAAATCTCAGGCAAACAAGTGATCGACCCACCTGCGCTTAGGATGTGCACACCTAAGAAAGCCAGTTGACAAGAGAATATATAAACGTCCACCCTAGAGCGAAAGCTCAGAGTCTTTCACATCCTCGTGTGAAAAAGACCCATGTTCGAAGAAAGACCCCTAAGCTGCACACCCTTAGGCCGATATTAATTGACGATGTTCGCTGACGTATAAACAGCGATTTTACGTATGAGAGATTTTGTCTCGTACTTTCGTTAGTCTAAAATATCTTGTCACATAATTTTTTTAAAAACTCTGGACTGTGAGACACTCAGCTCAGGTGTTTGTTCTTCTTGGAATATATTTTAGCCCATTAGTAATATGATACCATTAATGGCATTGTGGCGTTGATGGACAGTCGAAAAGCTGCGTGTCAAGGACTAACTCTAGCGAAAATGATGTTTTTGTCCTTAGAGATTAGCATTCATTAAATCCCTTCGAAAAAAATAATTTTTCTTAAAATTCGGAAGTTGGCTTTTCTCAAGTGGGATTGTCAATAAAAAAAATCCCCATAAGCGATTTTTTATCGTAGAGACAATGCTATCAATCGTAATATTAATGCAGTCTGAAAAACACGTAAGTTGTTTTTCTCTAACACGATCAAACACCCGACCATTCAGAGTCTTTTTGACATTTTTATCAGCCATAGCAAAAATGTAATTTGATAAATACAGCTTTTATAAAATTGCTCTTTTCACTGGTAAGATCATGTACTCAAACAAAAGCTATGAGTTCTACGACAATAGAACAACTACGATTACTAACTATATATATATATGACAAAATATATGACAACGACGAACTGTTTCATTTGTACAAGACATTTGTTACCCCTGAATTGAAAAAAAGGCTGGCTTCCTCTGGGATTTCGTACAATAAGATGTTTTTTCAAGAAACAAAATGTTCTTGAAAATTTAGCACTATTAGTCAATGTTAACAACTACCATTTGGTAAACAGCCAAATTGTGTTTTGAAGTTATAGGTTTTGGTTAGAAATGTCCAAAACTTTAGTACGAATAGCAAGACTTTACATTAGATAACCAAAGTTTCACACGTGACCTATGACTGTAGATGTAATCCCCAACACGACCGACTCTTCATGCATTATTCTTCACGTGTAAAGAAATAAAGAAAATATTATAACACACAGACACGCGCACCTCACACACGCGCGCGCGCGCACACACGCACACACACACACATATATATATATACATATATATATATATATATATACAATATGTCTGGCCGCGTACACCATTCCGGAAAATCTTCGTTGAAAACACAACTATACTTAAACATGTAAACAATAAACAAAAACTAAAAACTCTTGAAGCTATATACATAAAACAGTTAAAACCTAACCTGAACAAAATAAACTATGAAATCTCCACAAATATTCTTAAATGCCTCTAACTGATAACAGAAGCCATTGGTTTATACCAACGGCTTCCCATACTTAATACTTCTCGTTTTCACACTCGCCTGGTCATGTGTGACGTCACGAGCTGCGATGCTTTTTTTCGCTTCCGCGTCTCGTATACACGAGTTTGTCGTTGCTTTGAAATTTTGGATTCAACAAAAACAGACATTATTGTTTCGTCCGTGTATTGTTTGATATATTGAAAAGTAATTGTCATCTTTGATAATGGCTTATGCAAGCTGAAAGCTTAGATTGGATTTAAACATGTATCAATATGGCGATTTCTTTTCGTCTTTCCATGATAATGTTATTAAGCTTATCAGACAATATGAAAATAACTTACTTAAAATGAATATAGACAACTTGTCTATATTATTTAATGAAACAGGCATCAGTTAATATGTGTGTGTGTGTGTGTGCATACGATCATTTAGAGTTAATGATTAAAGAAAGAAACATAATCGAAAAAATTCATCTTTAAAATCAGCCGGCAACTTTCATTTCCATTTGCCAGTTTTCGCTGAGATCATCATTATCAAACTCATTTTCATCATAACCGGTTGTCGTCGTAGGGTCGTAGTGCAGTTGAGTACACTAGTATATATATATATATATATATATATATATATATATATATATATATATGTTATGGGACCTTACCCATAATAAAATAATGGACTATTCCATACGTAATAAATACAGCGCCTCAAGAGGAAGCAGGGAGTCAGTCTGAAGTCTGGAGTGAGGTCTGTCAGGAGTCCGTCAGTCAGTCAGAGCGAGAGAGTCAGTCAGTTGAGTCAGAGGCAGTCCGAAACAGAGTCGTGTTCAGACAATTACTACTAAACCTGATTGTTCGTACTAACACTTTCTACTTCTCTGTATATATTCCTGTTTTTAATATATCTGTGTTATTCCATATCCGTGTTTGAGTTCTTCTTTATTGGTCCTACAGCGGACTATCACCGTGGTACAAAGAACCGGACCATAACAATATATATATATATATATATATATATATATATATATATATATATATATATATATATAAAAAATAGATAACTAGACTCGTTTCGAAAAACCCTCGAATTTTTGATTTGCTAATCAAGTCAATCTCGAGGGAAAAAAGGTTTTAAAAAAGAAAGAGCTACAAACATGAACTTCTGCCGACAAAAAATCGCACAGATGCAGGTCTGAAGCCCAAAGAAAAAAAACCCCGATACAAGTAACAACTAACTAACAAAAGAGCTCAATACAACCGTAGAGCAGACCTAGATACACCTAGTGAGCCAGACAAACCTACCTAGGTTTCACCTAAACGGATCGTCAGGGAAAGTTTGGCCAAACTTTCCCTGACGATCCGTGTATCTATATATATATATATATATATATATATATATATATACTAGCAGCATGGCCCGACGTTGCCCGTGCTTGATTCACAAATCGTACGACTCATACAGCAATCGCTATCACTTGACTTAAAATATTTTTGCCCTTCCTTGCCTTTAAAGGAGTGCCTTTTGTCGTGCTGATGTTGCTACATGCCTTACTTCTTGCCTATCTCACACTGCGAATTTTTTCTAAGCTCTATACTAAACATTAAAACTGTTACGAAAAAAGAATTAAACAAAATGAACACAAAACGATCAGCTTTAAAAAAAGGACTCGTAACTGGAAAAACCGAATGAAAAAAGAATGTTAACAACAAATACTTTTTCACACCCAACCGAGTTCTGCGGAATCAGAATCAACGTTGAGTTTAAGCAAGCGAATGAGCCAATTGGAGTAAAGTGCCATGCAGATATAAATTTTTCCCACTTTTGGCAGCCATCGATTTTCTTTTCTTTTTTTTTGCATGCTAGCATGCTAGTTAACATTCGTGTCAGTCAGCTGTTGGCTGTCACGCTGGCCAGTAGAATCTTCCTGCCTATTCGTGGCAGCCAGTTATAGGCTCTCAATCTGGCTAGTAGAAAATGACCGCAAACTACATGAAAACTGCCGTAGAAGCATGAAAAAATCGATTATTTCCACTATCGATTGGAGTTGGGAATGTAAAGTCGGTCTTGGCCTTCCCGCTAACTTAGAGCATGTGCATGTAAAATTTGGTGCAAACCCGTCGAAAATTGCGGCCGTGCATTCGTTACACACACACATCCTGCCTGTATATATATATATATATATATATATATATATATATATATATATATATATATATATATATGTACGTATGTATATTTAAAAGTATAATGTTTAACATTCCAAGGCATAATGAGGGATAAAAAAATAAAAGGATGGAAAAACGACCTGTTTCGCTCCCGTTCATCAAAAGTTCTTTTATCGGGAGAATTTAAGGTAAACTGAATATAGGATATGAATTAGTCAATGATGGAAATGGGAAAAGGGGGGGGGTAACTATCAGAGACTCATTACAGCAAGGGCCTAGCAAAGACTCTTGCTGTTTATACAGCGAGAGTCTGCAAGACCTGATATAAACTGACTCTAATACTTTCAAATGTAATAGTGAACGTGAATTGGCTAAAGCCGAGAATCAATCCACACATTGTTTACTCATTCCCCCACGAGAATGAGATGTGACACAAGGTCTTTTTAATGTGGGGACCCGAGCGCATACGCTCGGGCAAGTGACAAAAATTCCCCACAGCCCGCGCAACCGTCGGTTGCGCTGGCCTCGGTCCGAGCACCGATCCCTCCCTCTTGTGCAATAGAAGGGTGCGGCCTCGGGCAGCTGTTCCCCAGGGCTGGGCACCTCTTCAGTATAATTTTCCTCAGTTGACCCTCTGTCCCTAGACAGAGAAGCCCCTGAGTGCACTCTGCCCAAGGACAAAAACGCAACTGAGAGATGATAAAGAAACGTGTTAGAAACTTCTCCAAAGAGGAGTTTACACGTTGAGAATCAATCCACATTAAATTCCATTGCACACCTACTGCTATTTATCAGATGTTTGCAAATTGAGGAACAATAATTATTGCTGATGAGTTCATTTTGTTACCAGGTATGATTCCTGGTTTTCAATAGAACATGTTTAATTCTATTATCAAGCCGCTGAGTTGTTCTCCTTAGGTAACTGACTCCGCGGCTACAATCATACATATAAACTACAGAAATAAATTTGATGAGTGGGGAGAACGTCCTTACGACTAGAAGAAAGAATCGGTCTAGTGCCAAATACAATACGCATCTCGACAGAGAAATAACAATTCTGCACATTTAAAGATATTTGCCTTGTTTGGTTTTCATCATTTTCTACAATCCACGGAAGTCTTAAATACACTGCACATTTTGCCATAATAACTGGCAATTTTTCTGAAGTCAGAAATCTCTCTCTCTCTCTCTCTCTCTATTTATATATATATATATATATATATATATATATATATATATATATATATATATATATATATATACTAGCTAATCTTATAAATATAAGAAATTATACTCGTCCGGAAAACCTTAGGTACCTTGATTTGTGAATAAACAAACCAATACCAAAGGGAAAAAAATGGTACAAAAAAAGAAAGAAATGAGAACATGTACGTTAGCCGAAAATAATCGTCTAGCATGCAAGTTCGGAGTTCAAAGAAAATACCCCGTAAGAAATAAGAAAATAACTAAATAAAATGCTCGATACGCTAAGTAGAGCAAACCTAAGTTAAACCTAAAGAGCCAGACAAACCTACCACAGTTTCACATTTAGCGGATCGTCAGGGACTACTGGTATTCATGATTCATTGATTAATCGTGGAATTATATAAATCGATTTTTACTCAACATCTTTTCATGGTAGAAATTGTATGTGTTTAACATAACAGTGAATTGGAAATATCTTTCGGAAGAAAACGATTGACATCCAAAAAAAAAGACGGTCTATTTCAAGACCAAGTTGAAGAAAGACGATCACTTAACTCGGCAAAGGTATCTGAATTCCTCACATAAACGGCTTGAACAAATAAGACTGCATTCTAAAAACACAGAATAAAGGAATTGGTTAATTAAACGGTTTATTTTACTTCGGAACTAATTTTGTTTAAATGCAGATAAATATTTTATTTGTATAGTCTATTAAAACGGCCAAGGGGAGTAAGGATTCATAAATTTAATAACTTAAGTTGATTTACTTCCTATCCCACTACAGATAGAACAGTAAACATATAAATAAGGTTAATTTGCAGTGCAACACCCGCAATCAGCTCGCATTAAAAATTTCCAAAATACTTACATTTATGTGTAATTTTACATGCTCCATTCGAATGTGGCTTGATAAATTTGATAAAATCTACCGTTTTGGAGTTATCGACAGTAAAAATTTGGATTCATTCGCATCGTTGGCGGCCGCCATTACTCGCGTTGTTTGCACACATTCGCTGCGGAAGAGTACGGAAAGCTAAGCCCGAAACTGATCTTTCTTGTCTAAATTTGCCGCAGTTACTGCGTACGAGAACTATTTACGGAGACACGCTTAGTTTGCGCAATGACTTTAAATGTTATTGTTAGTGGATACTCGTATTTGAGTAGGCGCTTCCTTTATTTATTAAACATTATGTTTTATTTATTTTCGTCTACCGGACTGAATGTTCGAGAAATTTTATTAAAGAAAACATTGGCCTCGTCTGACCAACTGCTCTTCGTGTCCAAGTCGGTTAAGGCGTTCCGGACTTGACAGTAGCTCTCTCTCTCTCTCTTCCCTGATGGACGCAAGTAGAAATCTTGCTGGTGAGCGAAAATTTTTCAAGACCGAAAATGTGGAGCCCCCAGTGAGAATCGAACTCACTACTCAGTCGTAATTGTTCTAGCTAGACAACCTTGACTAAACATTACACCACGCCGTGCTTACTGTTGAATGAAATGGTCAACTAAATCTTGAATAGACGTCGTATTAATAAAAATGACTTATGTTTTAGGGATTTTATTGTTGCTTTAAAAATACATCCATTTGCCCATGAATTCTTCCCTTCCTTTCATTGCTCTGTCTATTCTTGATGATCTACGTCTTCTTGCTACATTTGTATTTCTAAAAAAAAAGAAAAAAAAAAGACATACATTTTCGGATTCCTTTTCCAATTTCAGTTGTCGTTCTGTGAGTCAAGTCAACCGGATATCGTTCACTTGTGTCAGCCATTAAATTGTATTCTGTTTTGCCTTGCATTCAAATCGTTCGAATTTTCAAACAAAACGAAGACATATCGTAGTCATGTCAAAGATTCGACACTCCGTCTGCAAAAAAAAAAAAAAAAGAAAAAAGAAGAAAATAAAAGAAGAAAAAAGTGGCATTTAAATGTTTGGCTTTGTGATTCAACAAACAAAAGATTCTTTTAAAGTTTGATTCATGAAATGAATCGATTATTTCAAGGTTTAATTTTCAAGGTATCAAACGTCAATGGCTGGCACAAAATTCAGCAACAGCAAATTGCTAAGAAAAGTTTCGATATTTTCATTCTAAAGAGAGATCAATATTTTCAGGCATTTCGTGTGAAAAGATTAATTTATTAATTTAAAACAGCAAGCTTCAATGTTAACCTGAATTTTTTTTCATTTAAATTTAAGTCACAAAATTGAATGATATTTCTATACAAAATTCTTTAAAGATTCACACATTTCTTTAAAATTAATTCAATGTTCATAACAACGTATAATTTTAAAATCTTTTACTTTAAGCTTTAAATTTCTTTAAAATATCAAGACATTAAACAATTTAAATTTCAAATTTATTTTATTTCAATTTAAAATAAAATTTAAAATTAAAAATTGCTTTAAAATATAAAAATTCTGTAATATTTGAAATTTATTTAATATTTTTCAAGATTAAACTTTAATTTAAATCTAAATAAGTTTTACGTTTTAAAATGTATTTAAAAGAACATTAAAATTTAATTTTTAACTGTTAATAGAAATACTTTAGACTTCAAAATCTATCTAAATTTAAACTTACTGAATATATTTAATATTTTAACGTATTTTATGAAAATATACAAATTTCGACTTAAAAATTAAAATCTCTTAAATTTTATTTAAATTCCTTTCAATTTCTTTAGACGCTGTTTGAACTCTTAATCTTTTTAAAAGCATTTTTCTTGTTTTAGAAGTATGCAACTAAAAAGCAAAATGAAAAAGAAAATTACTGTAAAACATGTTTTTTAAAAAAGCCGCCAACGTGACCCCACACTCGCCCCGATCTCCTCCCCGGGGATTAGACCCCCCTCCAGGAACTCTAAGAACAAAAACTCTGCCTTTCATCTCATTTCAAAAAAATTAAAACACAAGAAATTAAAATATCGTAACGTGAAAGGAAGTGCTGTTCGTATAACGAATATCGACGAGGAAAATGAATTACGAGTTCAAATCCGACATGAATTTTGTTTCGTTCTGATGTAATGAATATGCATACACCTGGGTTCCCCCTCACAGTAATATGATTGGCTGGTGTCAGCCATAAATACAGACTGATGTGGAGGTACAAGGACGACGCCTATTGGCTACGCCTATTGCCTACCACTACGATGAGGACCAGTCCCTTACGGTTACCTGCTAGATTGTCCTACCCGGTTAGAGTAGTCAACAACCACTTAGGCTACTTCGAACAAATACATCCCTTTCCGGGACATATCACGTTCACCTTGGAAAAGGCAAGACTTCATATTTTGCTAGCCATAGCCTAAATAACAAAGCAGACTGGGCAGCAACCTGTCTAGGAAAAGGAAACCTCTGAAATTCAAAGCCAGGGTTGGTGTCTGTCAGGCTAGATTTTCCTAGACACACCACCGCTGCTATGGGTAAAATAAATTCTGTGCTATACAACACGCATGGGTTACAGGTTATTAATTATTAATTATTTACATTGTTCTGACTGTTTTCTCTCATCATTATTGCCACATTCACCACGTTTCAGCCATTGTACGCTCCAAGCTTCTTCAGGTGACTGGAAAACATGGCCCAGTGGATAAAAGAGTTGGTTGGATCCAGTGACCTGACTCAAAGAGTTGTGAGTTCAGTAACTAGCTATGACAGTGATGAACAAAAACTTGCAGATAAAGGGAGATAACTGATATATCCGAAAGAGGCATGGCACGTGGGAAGAGAACAATCTACCGAATCAGCATTAGGTTGGATCCTAGCCTAGATTCCCAACATCTCAGATTTGTTTTTTGCCCCATTTTTCATCTCGACTAGGTCATTTTTTTTTCTTTCCAAATGTGCGTAAATATTTTATCTTTCTCTCTCCCTCAACAAGAGAATCTCTTGATCTTGTCTGTAGTCGGAATACAGCGGTCTTTCTCATTTCTTTTGAGGTTTGGACGGGTCCTACTAGCATCAGTATTAGATGGATAGATAAATATAAACAGTATTAGATAGACAGATATATGTAAACATATATATCTTGGTGTGCAAAGATAGATAGATAGATATATAGATAGATAGATAGATAGATAGATATATAGATAGTGTCATAAATGACATAAATAAATGGAATTGTTCGTTTATGGAAATAAGGGGAGTTAAGCAAGTTGAGGAGAGTCAGCCTTCGTTCAATTGCCTTACTTATTTATTCACATCTGTTATCACGAAAACAAGGGATACAACCAATTCCAGTCACCTGAAGACGGTCAGAGCGTACAACAGCCGAAACGTCGTGAATATGGCAATAAAGTTTAGGACAACAGTTCGAACAATGTAAATAAATAAATAAATTTTTATGTGAAAATACATATCATATGTGTGTATAGGCTTACCAAAACTGAATAACTACAGATATTTGTAGATAATTTTATACTATCAGGTAAACATGTTTTTTTTTAAATATATAGGTTGTACATGATAAAATGTATTGTTGTTATTTAAAAAAATGTATTGCGGGTAATTTTATTGCAAAATGATACATTTTTATTGTTGTATTGATTGTCATTTTGCTATAAAAATGTATATTTGGTTATTTTATTAAAGAAATGTATTGTTGGCCATTTTGTCATAAAAATTATTGTTGGTCATTGTCCTTGTTGGTAATTCGACTATAAAATGTATTACTAGTCATTTTTCTTTAAAATGCATTGTTGGTAATTATTACTATACAAATGTATTTTTATACTTTCGTAGCGTTTTGAGTTGTTTGCTAGTTCACTATATGCCCATAGCTGGGACCCTAACCGGTGCTACCACCCCAGGTCAATTGGGACCACCCCAGGTCAATTGGGAACAACAGCAATTAAGAAGTGGTTCCACACTTCTCAAATCTCCAGTCTAACGATCAAAGGCCTTACTGCCGGATGGAGTTTACGAGAAGACTTAAAGTTTCTACGTAAAAGGCTAGAGTTTATACACAGAGTGCGATGCTATCTTTGATTTTGACAATTGACTGGTGTCTTGGAACATATCCGCCCGCAGATAGTACAATCCTGTTTTAGTAAAGCTACTTAAACATATGTTTAGATACATCCTGACAGTGGCAAACATTTTGTTTTATACAGATATTTAGTTAAACTTGAACGGGATCGAACTTACCAATAATGCCTTCGCGGAAAAAAGTTTAGTAAGTTTAATTTAGTCTAGCATAGAGACACGATATTTGTCTACTCAGTGAGAATAGAATTTAATCTAACAGCAGTTGCCTGCACGACTTGTTTGATACCATTGCTTTCCAGTAAGTACATTGACAGTCTGTCTATTTAAAAATATTTGTTTCGGTTATAGTGCGCATGCGTAGTTGTCATATCATCAGAATTTTCCCGCTGACCGTTATAATTCTAACGGATCCACAAAGACTCGATTCAAAGAGAAAAAAAAAAAAAAAATTCGATAAGCACCGAACGAATTTCTTCATCTCTGAGCGACAAGTTTCTTGCATAAAGAAGGCAGCAGACATAATTCTGAGGGGAAAATGACAGGTCAGGAAGGTGTGTAACACAAATATCGTGAAAGAACACAGGGGTTCTTAGTGTACCATTATAAACAGGCAAAGCGCCATTTTTCTTTTCGTTTTTTTTTCTATAGCCGCTTTCTTTTTATTCTATTTCTGTTTATTTCTATCTCCTGTTCTTTTAATATTTTTTAATGTCTTTCTCCATTTCGTTTCTGATCTTTGTTTCCTTCTCCCTGTCTCGTTCTTTTCATTTTTCAGAGATCTTTTCTTCTTATCACGATGTTGAAGTCACGGTGATGAAGCTGCTCTCACTGACTATTACTGTTCTTGATTGACTGGTTCGTTTTCTACGGTTTATCAACACTTTGCAGGTTATTTAAAGCCAGAAAATATTTTTAGATTATTATATTTTTTTTAGATAGTAATGGTTTAGTGATACAAGTCTTAATAATTAACCCATAGCTGGTGAGTTGATAAGAGATGGATTCATATCTTTCTTGAGAGTAGTTGCGCGTAAATAACGAATCCAACGGGAACTGAAACTCGGCTCTCCGATTGACAATTCCAAGCAATTATACCTTACACCACCTGCACATCCAAGCTAACAGCACCTGGTACTCCCAAGCGGCCATCGATCTAGATAATGACCAGGCATGACGTTGCTTAAATTCGGTGATTGAACAGGAACCAGTGTTTCAACGCGATGTGGCCGTAAGTTATTACTTTTCGAATGACGTCGATCCTTACATTGTGCACTATACATACGGCCTTGTGCCAAACTTAGAAAGTTTCCAGAAGGTTCTTTTTTTGCAAAATCACTAGAAAAACTAAGGCACGTTTTTATTCCATAAAAGAATGTTTTAAAAAAGGGGTTTTCTAAATATTTTCAGAACTGCACCATATAATGTTTTCTCTAATTCGTTGTTTGTTTAACGGCATATCGACTTCTTATGGGTCATTTCATGCTGAAATTTAATTTTCTTGCGAACATTAGTAATTTCTTTTACAAAAATGTGTTACTCGTAATTTCTTTACTATGAAAATATATAACTGGTACTTTTACTATAATTTTTTTATAGTGTTTTGACCCCAGTTTGGGGGTCAAACTATTTGCCTAGAGGTGGGACATTAGCATGTGCTACCACTCCGAATCAGGGGTGGACCTGGAAACAACAGTAATTCTCAAAACCTTTAGGTCTGAGGTCTTGCTACCGGGTGTAGTCTATTAACATACCCAGGACTGGGTTGTCTTTAAAATGGTCTGAAAATGCAGTGTCTCAGCATCAACCGAAACAAAAATTATAGCATAAAAATCAAATCTCTTTGTTTGCTTCGGATATTCGATGGATAGATTTACATTCAATAAATTTTTAAGTATTTTCGGACAGCAGGATTTGACCCATAGGCACTCACTGGATTTAACACCATTTTCTGTCACCCTAGATAAGGCAGTAAAGCCACTAAGACAAGGGGTTACGGGGTGTAGAAGAATTAAGAACTGAAACATTAATAATGAGCGGGAAGAGGAAAGAGTAATCAGGAGACAATAGATAGCTACTAAAATTGCATTTAAAATTTTGCAGATTAATATTGGCTGTAAAGCATGGAGCCAGGAAGGAGATCTATCAGCGAGAATTGCGAGAAAACAAAGTGTTAGCATGGAATTTACGGTCATATTTAACAAGCTCAACTGTAAATTGATGAGATAAAGTTTAGGTACCATAGCGAAGAACCCATCCGAATATTTACCATAGGAAAGAGACAGTGAGGCAACCTTATGGCGGTGGGAAAGTGACTGAAGCCGAACCGCCAGAACAAGACCAATAATATTGCTGATTCTTCTTTGGATTTTATTAAGGAGCTCAAGATAAATAGCAGGGGCACCGGACCATATGTGGCAGAAATATTCTAACCATGGACGAATTGTAGACTTATTTAATTTATTATCATATCTTATGCCAGGAGACCCAGTAACGTGTACAATCAAGGACTACAATTGTCTCTACAAGGGTAACTGTCGCCCAGAAGAATACGTTAGTTGATGTTTTCTACTTGTGACACTTCCAGCTATGCCCTGTTAAAGGAAGGATATTTGGATTACATTAAATAAAGCTCCATTTAAATTTTCTTAAAAACATTACGCCAAGAGTTATTTATTATGGAAATAGTGAATTCTTTCTTAATATGGCAACGAATGCTGGACAATCTCCTCAACGATGAAGAAGAGCAACAGAAATGTGGCTCTACAGAAAGATGCTGAGGATATCATGGACCGATGATATGAGGTATTGGGAAGAATACAAACGAAGAGGAAACATAAACACTTAACATTTGAAAGAGGTAGTAGAAATTTCTGGGGCATGTGATGAGGAAGGAGGGCTTGGAAAATCTGATACTCACAGGACAGATTGTGGGAAAGAGACATAGAGGAAAGCAT
This sequence comes from Acanthosepion pharaonis, assembly GCA_903632075.3. Classification (NCBI taxonomy): domain Eukaryota; kingdom Metazoa; phylum Mollusca; class Cephalopoda; order Sepiida; family Sepiidae; genus Acanthosepion; species Acanthosepion pharaonis. The sequence goes on along the minus strand of CAHIKZ030000664.1, from coordinate 292,211 downwards.
CGCGATATATACTTGATGGACTTGAGTAAATGGATTGCAAAACAGGGTTTCGTAGAAATAACAAAGACAAAGCTTATTAAGAGGAACAAGGGACAGGAAGCTGTGGAGAGCCATCACCGCCTACGCCCTGAATTTATACGGTGCATAAAAGAGCAATAATACGACTCGTTTTAACAAAGAACGTATATAATTCTGGGGGAAAAAATAACGTTTGATGCATTTTTTTTTATCAAAGACGATGGCAAATTTACCAGAATAATTGTTCAGTGCTTGCCTAATTAAAATGACTATTTCAATTCAGCTCAAGTTATTCACGAAATCTGATTATCGAGCCGCCACTAATTAAAGAAGGTCGTGTTTTTCAACCCTCGATTTTATTCCATTGATTCAATTCGCCTTTCAACATATTTGTTTCATTCATCCTTGACTCCATTCTTTATTCAACTATCCGAAATTCTGAAATAAAAATAATATTTATCGTATTTTTGCGCCAATCTTTTTCCTTTACATTGCTCCAACGTCTCTCTCCACAGGCGAGATGCAGCAAACCTCTCGCTACTAAATTGCTACTTGCGCGGAAAGTGCTCGGGCGAACTACATTCCCTGGTCTCGCCAATTCAAACCTTCCCGGCAAGGACACGCCGTGACACTTACATAGTAACAAACCACCCACATTCCGACCGTATTCCATCGGTGAGAAGTAAGCTCCACTCAAACAGCTCCTTCTCGCGAACCATTGCTCTGTGGAACCAGCTCCCAAGAGGATGTTTTCCCGATCGCTATGGCCTGTTCAAAGCTAGGGTTAACCATTGTTTTCCCCTCTTATCTGCACAAATTACCTCCTAACGTAACCCTCTACATCGAGAGGCTCCCCGGGATTTGTACAGGGTGAACTTTACTGTAAAAAAAAGACACAATTCGTCCAGTATATTAATTTAAATCTACTAATTGAAATTGATTCTCACTGGGTACTGCATTATTCTTGTCTTGTATTAGAGTAAGTCAAGCATAGTATCAGCGCCGACCAGATCACTGATTAGCAAGTTGGTTTCACGGACTAGTTTCTTGGTGTAGTAAAACTACCAGATAATCTTTCACTGTGTGCTTCTAACGGGATTAGGTAATAAAGGTGTTGGGGGGTATTTTCATTATTTTTTTGTGGAGTGGGAGCGGTGTCTTCATCTTTATTGTTTGTAGCGAACGTTATAGCCTTCGGTTTTGATATTAAGAAGTTGCCGATATTATTTTTGAATATTCTCTCCTGAAATGTGGAACGATACTCAAGTGTAAGGATAGTCCGTTGCACTCATTACGTACAAATACCCTCGAGAAAGGAATGAAACTATCTAGTTTCCCTTCAGCTATGGCTTTAATATAAGAGTCTATAGCCTTGATTGGCAGTCAGTCTAGGAGCAAGACAACTCAGAAAGTCAAATACCTACTTGCTGCAGAAGCCAGAGTTGCAAATATTTATGGTGGTGAGACTGTAGAAATCTTATGGCATTAAGGTCTTCTCTTTATGATTTTTTCTTTATTTCACTCTTCTTTTCTTCTTCTTCTTCTTCTTCTTCTTCTTCTTCTTCTTCTTCTTCTTCTTCTTTAAGCACTTCACCCCAAGCAAGGGGTCACAGAGAATGAAAGTAAGAGTAAAGAAAGGTGTTTGAGGAAAGGATAAAGAGAAAGACGGGTATCAAGACCAGGGCCTCAGAAGATGTCGATTGACATTACACTTAAATTTTTCAAGATTATATTATCACGGAAGCAAGTAACAGGAAGGGAGTTCGACTGTCGGGAAGTGCGAGAGGAGAAGCTGTTGGAGTAGAAGAGGCGGTTACATTTAACTGTTGCAACAGTAAATTATTATTATTATTATTATTTGAAAGAGAGAAGGAAAGAAAGAGAGAGGGGCGGAGGAGAGCTGTACGCTAAAAAATTGACGCTAGGTTATAAATATACGAATCCCAATATAGCCATCATGACAAACAGTCTGATAAGGATATAGCAGACACGTACATCACAGTTAAATGTGCCTGTTATTATCATTGTTATTATTATTATTATTATTATTATTAGTAGTAGTAGTAGTAACATCCCAGCAGTAATAGTAGCAGTAGTAGTAATAAATAGGAAAATATTTTTCCTTCAAATCTCGTCTATAAAAACATTGTCTGCCATTTTTCTGCATTCTCTTTGTTTTGTTCCCATTTTCTTTTCTCTCTCTCTCTCTCTCTCTCTCTCTCTTTCCATTTCTTCATTTGTAACGTATTTTTTTCTTTTTCATCACCCTTCTTTTCTCCCCTCTCTTCATTTTGCTTTCATATTTTTATTTTCTTCTTTTTTCATTTTCTCGCCTTCATTTTCTTCAGCCTCATCCTTCCTCCTTTTCTTCTCTCTTTCTTCTTTCTCTTCTTCGTTATCCCCCTCACTTTCCTTCTTTATGTACTTCCTACTCTCATTTTTACATTGCTTGCCTTCTTCTTTTCTTCTTCCATTTCCTTCTCCTTTCTTCTTCCTTTTTATATTCGTTTTTTCTGTTTTTGATAGATGCTGTCTTTGATTAGAAACTTTAGCACCACACTGATCTTCTCTTGACACAGGTCTCTCGTGCCAAACTTACCCTCCTTTATGAATCAAAAGAAAAAATACTAACAGGCGGCTTTAGAATATTTTTTGTTGTTTTTTTTTTGCTTTCTCTGTTGACTTAACCAATTTATTTATAATTTTCCCGCCACAACATATACTTAGACGATCACGTGAAACCCTCATTATGAGAAGCTATGCAAAATATATACGAAACTAGTCGAATCGCTTGACAAACTTTTGTTTGCCGGTATAATTTCCCCCAACAATATATAATGGTGTTATTGTTTGCGGTAGACTTTAATTTAAACTTGTTTCATTTCTTTTTTCTTTTAATTTAATTGGTTGAACGTTTCAGTCTACTTTGTAGATTTCTGTCTACTTATACATTCACACACACACATATGTATATATGCCTGCACACACACACACACACATATGTATATATGCGTGCGTGTCTCTGTTTGTAAGTATATACGGCATTACCCTTCAAACTATTATATATATATATATATATATATATATATATATATATATATATATATATATATATTTTAGTTGGATTGATGTGAGTTTGTGACCCTGGGTTTCACGCTATTTGCAATCGTCAGACAAACTTTGACAATCGCAAATTGCGTAAAAACTCAGGGTCACACATTCACATCAATCCAACTAAATATGTTAGCTCTATCACTGATATTGAGCACTTTCCAATAAATACCGCGCATATATAATATATAAATAATATATATTAAACAATTGCATATATATATATATATAAAGAAATATAGTCTTAAGGTGTGCTATATTTATGGGATAAAGTGCTCAATATCAGAGATAGAGCGTGTGTAAATATAAAAGTGAACATAGAAGTCAACACTTGGATCGACAGTCTGTTTCATGCTAGATACAATCGTGGCCTGACGATTGCATCTAGCATGAAACAGACTGTCGCCTCTGAGTGTTGACTTCAATGGCCCCTTATACACACACACACACACACACACACATATGGTGCGATGGATAAATTATCGTCTAAGTTATTCAAAAGGGAAAATAACATTCATCTCATTTTAACAGATATATTTACCAAAATAACGCAAACACTTCTTGAAATCCTAAAGAGTAAATTTATTCAATAAAAGCGCCATTGGCTTTCAACTACGGCTTACTCACGGCCACGGAATGTCTTGCATCTCTCCTGGACAGTTTCTTTGTTTAAGTTACCATAATTCTTGCTTTTATCATTTATGTTACAAGGATCTTTTTTGGTCTTCCGCTCAACTGCGCCCTACACATAATAATCAAGGTGGGGGGTTGTTGTTTGGAGAGTTAGGTGACCAGGTGTGAGGAGTTATATGATCGCAGAAATTGGCTGACAGCCATGATAGGGTTCTCCTGCTTGTGTGACATGAGTCCTGTTGCCAGACATAGGGTTTTCTATCAGCCACTCTCTTAATCCAGTGCAGCACTACTTCCTACAGGCTCTTGATTTAGGTCCCTGTGTTGAGTCTGATACCCTGTGGAAATATGAACGGAGGCATAACGTCGCTATCATTAGCATTCACTCAAAACATCTTCGTAATCACCATTAAACTCATCTAATTCTTCCTGAATACTCTGCACTGTCCTCAGGTTGACACCTGAAAATATTGAAATGTTCGTATTGGAGATTCCGGTACTAATGCTAAGTAGTATAGCCTGCAGTTTCTAAATTTCTGGCGGAATGAATTGTGTCACGGTGCTCTTTTTCTTACAGCCCAACTGACTGTACTATGCTTTGCAGTAGACAAAACCCAAAACAAACAATGCGCATGCGCGAAATTAAAATGATAAAATGGCGACAATTTATGCTGCATTCTCCATATACAGATACAGGATGCAGCAAAAATACCTACGTCATCTCATTTTAAAGATTGAAAAACAGACAGGTAACTGTTATTAACTTCATTAACTTCGACGTCTTCCAGGTGGCTTTCATTTTAGCGATGAACCTGTGGCTCTGAAATTTTCAACCCATAACAGTATCGATTTTCTATTTGGAACAGCATGTTACTGGCATATGATCACCAGTCTTAAAAAAAGAAAAAAGAAAAAAAAAAGTTTCAAAAGCAAATGCACGATATGCACTAGTTCAAGCTATGATGGTAACTGATTGTATCTGAAAAAAAAAAGATGGTAAAACATTAGCTACACGAAGACACTATTGCCGCGTAAATTCACAAGTGCCACACAAGTAAATTTAAAATACGGGAGGTATTTTTGCCGCACTCTGTATATATAAGGCCGTCAGATAAATTCGTTCATTTTTTTTTACAACTATTTTTAATTCTATTAGTCCACAATATTGTATAGGGATAAAGTGTCATTGCCTACACTGGAGTTTGAACACAAATCACCAGTGAGAAAACACTGGTGGTTCCATTTCTTATAAGTAGACCACGTGATCTTAAAGGAAAGGTATATATGGGAATTAGCGTGGCGTCTAAGTAATGATCGCTATTCTTTATATTATCGCAATCACTTAGACGCCACGCTAATTCCCATAAATACTTACTAACATTGTTTTGTTCTAGATTTATCTTTGGTTTACATTTTGAGTTTCTTTTCTGGGTTCATCTCACCCCCCTCTCATTTTATGTATCATGAAATTTTTATATATCTGCATATTTTGACATTTTTATGTCATGGGCTGTTTTGTAGGTGCCTTGTGAGTATGTGGTATTGTGGTACATGTAAGATTAATGGGGTGATGTACAAGTTCTTGTAATGATTGAGTATATTACATTGAGTGATAAAGGAATAAGGTAGCTGGTGAAAGACCAGCTTTTCCCTACTTCCCTTTCGACCTTGTACCACAATTTTGTATTTTTTATACAAAATAAATATTTTCTCTATACTATTTCACTATATTGATCACTCTTCGGATTACTATTCGGCGCTTACTATTCTAACATGTATTACTAGTGCGAATATTAGTCGAAAGAGGTGCTACTAATATCTGTGATTCCAAAGTCCCGACAACAACAAGAATTACGAACGTGATAACGAGCATTCATTGACGCCATAAAAGTGACAACGCGATGGTGTCTGACATCACAAAACACATTTTTAGATTTCAGTGAAAGGTGGGTGATTGAGGCGAGCCTGGTTCGTGTAGACGGGGCTAGACTTGATTTTCTCTTCTAAGTTCTCTTGACGCAACGGGATGGTTTCATATGAATCCTTCTCTGGGTAAGTTAGCGCTATTTTGTTTTCCTAGTTAATGAGTCCGAGTGTTGTTCCCCGGCCTGTTCCCGGCCTGTCCCAGGTTTGTTCCTGGCCTGTCCCCGGCCTGTCCCCGGCCTGTTCCCGGCCTGTCCCTGGCCTGTCCCCGGCCTGTTCCCAGCCTGTCCCCGGCCTGTTCCTTGGCCTGTTCCCCGGCCTGTCCCCGGCCTGTTCCCGGCCTGTCCCCGGCATGTTCCCGGTCTGTTCCCGGCCTGTCCCCGGCCTGTCCCCGGCCTGTTCCCCGGCCTGTTCCCGGCCTGTCCCCGGCCTGTCCCCGGCACTCTCTTTTGTTATGACCCATGTCGAGATTCCCCAAATCTTCAGTATTTTGTTGTCCCCTGTTTTTATCTCGGTTGAGTCAGCCTTGGATTTCCCCATTCTGTCATTTATTTTACCATACCCATTCCATTAGTGAGTGTGCTGCTTGATTCTGTCTAGTGGCAGAATACAATGGCCTCTCTTATTATTTTGAGGGGTGGACGGTTCCTACTAACATTGTTTTGTTTTAGTTATATCTTTTGTTTAATTTTTGAGTTTGTATTTGGGGTTCATCTCCCCTCCCCCTTAATTTAACAAATCATGGGATTTTTATTTATATATAATTATGAACTTTTAAATTTTTATGTCATGGGGAGTTTCGTAGTTTCCCCTGCGAGTATGTAGTATTTTGGTTTATGTTGGATTGGAAGTGATGGATGAATTCTTGTGGTAAATGTGTAAATTATAATGAATGAATAGGTCTCGAATCGGATTAACTAGGACTAGGACAGCTAAAGAAGACCAGCCGCTCCCTTTTCACCCTTCGAAATAAATAGAAACACAATTTTAGCAAAACTAATCAATAACATAAAACGATAAACAAAAGTTGTAGAGGATGAATAGTGCTAGAGGCAACCATAAAATATTACAGTAAGAATATGTTGCATCTTAATTTAAATAACATTAGAAAACGGGAACGAATTTATCACTCATCTGCCATCTGCCGGACTATAGTGTTATCAGACAAGACATTAAAAAGCATCACAGTAACATTAGACAGCTACTCACGAAAATACCAAAATACTCACAGAATTCAATAGAATAAAAAACAAACATGATACTCGATGAAATACTCCTACAAGAAAAACAAATATCAATAAATAAAGACACTTATAAGTTAACATCCCGCATCATCTCAGTATAGCGCCGATAATCAGTCTTCGGTCTGGATACGCAATCTGATACAGCCATGCAGCCTTGCGTCCATTACCATTGGCGAGGCCGTATGTAAAATTCAACTCTGTCTGCTCACGATATGAGTATCCTGTGATTGTTAAACGGAATATTTCTTAGATAAATCACTACTACACACGTAGAATGTTGAAGACAGACTAGCCACAGATGTACACGAATTATAAATGTAACCTAGTCTACATGGCAACACAACGCCATCTACCGTAAACTTTCTTTAAACTTAAAAACGAAGAATTTGTGAGAATATGTTTATGCAGACTTTTGTCCTTGTTTTGGTGTGAGGAACCCGCCACCAAATTTTGTAAAAGTATTTTGATACACCATATATATATATATATATATATATATATATATATATATATGTGTGTGTGTGTGTGTGTGTGTGTGTAAAATTGTTGATGCTGTTCCCAGACTACAGTTCACAGTTCAGAAACTGAAGACAACGATGCTTTGACTTTCTCTGGGAAAGTAAGTATGTTCTCGTTTATATAACAAGTCTTTGTTTACTATTTGAAATTAAAAGCCGAAACATTTAAAAAAATAAAACCAAATTCTTTCTCAGAGAATTATCCCATTTAACTCTATAAACTAACACACATACTTATCGTCTGCATCTGACATCAAGCACCAAACTTTAAACGTTTTCAAAATTCCATCTGTGAATATATTTCGTTGGTTACACTGATTGGCTTATATTGTGAGGTAAAATAACATTTTTTCCGATTATACACTAACTAGATACAAGCATGGATTTTAGTATACTTTTAATATAGATTCCGTCAGGTCATCGATGAATAAAACAGTTTTACTACAAGGTTTTTTTTTCTGGTGAGAAGGGTGACTAGATGAACCTGCATATAGGGTCAACCGCAAGATCTACTCTCCTTAGATACATATACATCTCCTGGGGTGACTTCATAAGCTAAAGTCAACGGCCAGGCTTGAAGTTGCCCCCCACCCAAGTAAAATTTACTGCCACATTTCCGTGACCAAGGAGAGTTTTTAAGTTTGATAACATCGGCTGTAGATTGACGTCACGAGGAATGGGTTTCGTCTGGTTTAGTTACCCTAGAAACGCCGTGAATGAATGAATACCACGTCAACTTTAAACAGATATGTGAATGAAATTGGTGAGGTACTCAGTCGCACAGTGTTCTTGCTCAAAATCATAGTAATTTTACAAACTATTTCACCTATTCGACGTATCATATGCTATTATTAAAATTGTATAAGTTTTTTATTTTAATCATTTCACCCCAAGCAAGGAGGGAATGCCACTAGTACGCAGGAAGTTACAGGGTGTGAAGGCGAAAGAGAAGACTGAGAATATAGAGAAATGGACAAAAGATGAATGGGGTTCAAAAAGAAAGAAGTTGGCGATTGACGTTGCATTTACATTTTTGAAGATTGTAGTTATCAGGGAAGCAAGTAAACGGAAGGGAATTTCACGGGCGAGAAGCGCGGGAAAAGAAATTCTTGGCGTAGAAGTGGCAGTTGCATTTAGCTATTTCAACAGTAAAAGGGTGTGGACAAGGATGCCAATCTAGTAGCACGCTTAAATTCATACATTCAGCGCACCAGGGACAAAAAAATGTCAGAGCAGTTGCCATGAAAATATTTTTAGAAAAGACAAAGGGAAGACGCATGACGTTGGTTTGAAATGGACTGAATTCAAGATGATGGATCAGGATCAATTACATTAGAGCTCTTGGCTATTTTACAGTCGGAGAAGCAGACCAGTTATGGTAAGAGTATTCAATGAACGGGCAAGAGGAACGCCATAATTTCTTGGATTTAACTTGACCGCATAGAACAGCAGGAATTTGCTAAATCCTGTAAAGAATATTCAAAAAATGAAAGCATATTTAAGCAGGATGCTTACCAAGATTTAAATGAAAAAAGTATCACTAGCTTTTGAGTGGTCGGCGTACGTCCACTAAATTTGAGAAAATATATTGTCACTTTCAGATATTTATAGTCGAATTGCACGCTCAGAACTTAAATTGACATGTAACAAGTAACAAATTACATTATGCTCCTTCAGTTTTTAAAAAAAGTTGAAATAAAGACGAATCTATTAAATTTTGTTCACTTTTATTTCTTTTATGTGTATGTAAGAAAATATATTTTTGTATTAATTCGACTTGTAAGCATAAAGACGCTGAAAACAGATACATTTAAAAGTAGGTCGAGTTGATTTGAATATAATAGACAAAAAATGATACAAGTCGAATTGAAAAAGTTCTTTCTTACCGTTATCACATATTATGACGTATTATGCATTTAAAAACGTGTATACAGGGATATGTAACCAGTCTAGGTAAAGGACAACCCTGGATAACAGGACATAAGGTAACGGGAAACCACAACAGAATCGTTTCCAAGAGGACATTTTGCTGTGGAGACAGGTTTAAAAGTAGGTTAGGTTGATTGATAAACAAGGATAGATACAATATAAGCAGAATTTTAAAAAAAATCATTTCTTTCTTTTTCCACCTATGAACTCAGTAGTTTCTTTTGATGGTATGTTTCTAATTGCCATAGTGGTAAAAAGCGCCCCAATTCTCGGGAAAAATGCGTGTATGACAAAATGGAAGGGTGTTGGGTCTACCCTTGGTTATTTTGTTATCAAGTTCCATTTTGCTTGTTCGGGTGACCTAGCAGTTTGTCCTCCGGATTACGCACGACTGAATTCCGGACTCCGAGTTGTCTGTCCAAATAAATAGCTTTTTTTCTTTTCTTTGTTCTATTTAATCCTATCCTGTAGAGGACCCGGCTAATTTTGCCTGCGGTCTTGCACGTCCTGTTCACCTTCCAATGAGAGACCCAACCAATATCTCCTCCAGCCAATCAGAGCGCCAGATACTATTACATCCTATTTCAGAGAGTTCGATGTAAGAACAGAACAATATAATAAGGGATACAGAATCCTTAAAAATCCATTTTGTCAGGTAATAATTTATTTCGTGGACTCAAACGTCCATCTCTTCAGACCAATTTTACAAAAAAAAAAACGGAGTTCAATTTATTATTATTTAATTTCTACGTTTTTCCTACTTTCCTTCCCTCCCCTTTTAATATTAAAACTTTTTCTTTCTCTCTCTCCTCCCTCTCTCTCTCTTTATTCATTTCCTTGTGTCTGAATTCATTGAACTCCATTTATTTTTGTAAAAATGATCTGAAGAGATGGACGTCTGAGTCCACAAAATAAATTATCACCTGACCAAATGGAGTTTTAAGGATTCTTTATTCATTATATATATATATTCCTTTTTATTAATAGAAGAATTGACGAGAGAAGAACCTTTTCTGCCGACGCGTTTCGTTCCTTCAGAAACTTTATCAAGACAAATGGAGAAAAGTTATTGAGAAAAAAACTGTATTTATACACACAGAAAAATATATTGTTTATAAAAATGAAGTTATAAGCTCAAACTTGAATTAGAGAACATTAAAAGATATTCGAAAAGCTCTCGACATTAAGGAAAAAGAAAACTATGGAAGACGCTAAACGATGTAAAATTTTCACGTTGTTAAAATGAAAGTTAAATAATTTTGTTTATTATTATTATTATTATTATTATTATTATTATTATTATTTCCTTTGATTTCTGTTGTATAGAGATATCTTCCGGGTCCCAAACAGAGACCTAAGCCCAGAAATGTCTTCATGACATTTCCACTGATCACTTTTTATATAAAAAACTAAGATCACACACATATTACGTAGATAAAACTCTTCGTAATATGTGAGCTTTACTTGTGACATTATTATTATTATTTAAGCCATGAGTTAGCCCTCTTATAATTTTTACGGGGTTTTAAGGTCGTACATAAATATGTTAGCTTGCAAAAGGACTACTTCATTTAAGAAAGAACATGTTTATGTTTGGGCTTTTATCTGTGAATGTACTTTCGAGAACATTTCCTCTAAGTAAATTAGTTACTTTCCTAATGACGACATTTTCGAGTTAGAATTTATGGTTGAAATTATTTCTCTAGGATTAAATCAAGACTTGAATATTCTATGGTTTAGGGAAGCATCCATGTGGGAGTCTGTTCCATAAGGTATTATGTGACGAGAAAGTTTTAAGCAATGAGGAAGCTATAAGGAAAATACGAACTACAAGGAAACTTATACTTACAATAAAAAGAAGTGAAATTTCTGAGACACTTAATGAGGAAAGAAGGCCTGGAGAATTTAACACTTATACTGAAGACAAGAGAGGCAGAGGGTAACTGCGTAAAACCTACTTAACATGTTTGAGTGAATGGAGGTTTGAACAAAGACAAAGAACAAGGAGGCAAAGTTACATTATGCCAAAATAAAGACAGGAAGTTGTGGAGAGCCACGGCCACTCACGTCCTGAAGAGACATAGCATATAAAAGAAAGTATAATGATTTTGCTGAGGCCTGTAAGTATAGATAAGTATCTAAGAATGGTCTGATAGAAGTTCTTTTTTTATTATTTCACCTCAAGCAAGGTTGAAATGCCTTTACTACGCAGGTAGGTACAGAGAGGGAAAAGACTGAGTATAGGGGGGAGGGGCTGTGGTAAGGATAAAAGCGGAACGAGGTTCAAGAAGATAGAAGATGGCGAAGATTGTAGTTATTAGGGAAGCATAAACGGAAGGGAGTTTCACAGGCGGGAAGGGCTAGAAAAGAATCTGTTAGAGTAGAAGTGGCGGTTATATTTAACCGTTTCAACAGTAACAGGTTGGGACCTAGATGTCAATGTAGTAGCACGCTTAAATTCATTTAGTCGGGACACCAGGAAACAACAAGGAAGCATTTTATGTGGATCGAACTCGCCTACAATCTAGCAAGGCTAACTTAATAAATGTAAACTTCGATATCTTACTTATTATAAAACGCAGATTGTGTTTGTGTGTGTGTGTGTGTGTGTGTGTGTGTGTGTGTGTGTGTGTGTGTGTCTGTACGTTTATATATTGGATTGGATTTCCTACATTTTTCAACCGATTTCAACAAAACTTCACAGGACTACGTAAAATTACTTTGCGGTGGTTCTGACAGCGCCAAAAATTGGAAAAACACAATTGTTTTTGCGCAAAATCAATTTGAAAACACGATTAAGAGGCATCACGAGAATGAAAGGGGAACAACTCATATCGAGTTATACTTATTATAAAACCCAGGTTGTTTGTGTGTGTATGTGTGTGTGTGTGTGTGTGTGTGTGTGTGTTCGTTTATATATGGGATCGGATTTCCTACATTTTTCAACCGATTTCAACAAAACTTCACTTTTTTTGGCAGGTAGTATTTCTTATTGTCTTGCACACTTTTTTCTTTATTTTTACATTCAGAATGCTTTAAAAATTCCATTTACAAGACAATTGTTTAAAATAAAATTCTATTCAATCGGTAGACTCATAACGATTGAAAATAATGCTTTTATTTGAGTTTTGGTTTGACCAATTCGTAAAAAAAAAAAAAAAAAAAATAATTAAGACATGTGTGTCCGTCAACCTTAAACAATAATCTTTGTCAATTTTATTTTTCAGTCTATATGATGGTCGATACTTGATCTATCTCTTACTGTTACATCCCCGGGCAACGCCGGGCTCTACTGCTAGTGTTTGTTAATACCTGATTAAGGATCGCTTGCATTAAAGTTGTAAACGTCTTTGAGATTAACTTCCTAAACGCTGCTGCTAGGTTAGGCGGCTACCTGAACCACGAGTATTGTAGAGTCCTAGAGACACTATGTGTACTGCGGCTATTGCATCAGTGGTGGACCTAGGGCAAGATATTTGGACGGGTAACATCTCTTTTTCAATTTGATTTTAAATTGCTTTCTCTTAATTTTATTTTCTTTATCAATGTGTTAGACCTCACTCAGCCTGCTATTTAACCCAAAACTGGGGGACAGAAAAGAAGGGATGGATTTATATCTTCCCAAAAGTATTTTTGCCAAAGGGAACTCAACGAATTTGTTTCATCAGCTTCTATTTCGAATCGATAACTGTTACACAATCGTTGGCTGGTTAACTTTATTTAACGGCATATCAACACCTCCAGGGATTATTGAATGCTGATATCTAAATATTTTGAACACAATTTCATGGCTTCAACTAAATATATTTTAAACACAATTGTATGCCTTCGACTAAAGAAAATGTATTTGTTGCTCATTTTTTTATGAAATGTATTGTTGGCAATTCTTCTATAAAATATATTACTGGTAAATTTATTATAAATATCTATTGCTAGTAATTATTTATATAAGAAATATATTGCTGGTATTTTTACTATAAAAATGTATAAATGCAAGGGGCAAATAGCGAACGCCCCCCCCCAAACAAAAGCACAAGTTCTACTACCCTTCTCACAATAGTAAATAGGCAAGATTTTGTATTAGACAAGGCTAACCGTGGCAAAAGACCATAGTTTTAAGTGGATGCCGAGCTCGCATTCGTATGTCTTGCGAGATCGGCTTGTTAAACACAAGAACAACAGACATGTTCTTATAGTATCTAAGTGTATATAAACAATCAAGTATAATACTCTCAGTGACGTCAAAGACTTGCTTTATGACGTCAATCATTGCCTTTTACAAATCTTTCACTTTACCACTTACTGTCGTGTGTGTGTGTGTGGAATAAACCAGAAATGAACCTCTGGAGGGCAGTAGGTCACGTGATCCGCTGCTTACTGAATTACTGGTCGATTGTTGTTACGTAATGAAATCGCGTCTGCTGCAGTTCACTTTTAACTATTTCTTGCTTTTTATCTCTTTTTTTTTTTTTGTCTTTCTGTCGCTGTCGATTTTTTTTTCCAAAATGGCGTCAGGCAAAAGAATGAATGGCGGTTAATTGGCCTCGATTTGAAATCAAAATCTGAATTTTTCTTCTATTTTTCTTTTCAAAATTTCAAGCGATGTTATTAATTTTTTAATTGGATCATTTTCTTTTCTATTTTTTTTTTGTGAATACATTCATTTATATATCTTGTTCATTGTAAGTTATTATGTAAGTTTATTAATTTCGCATGTGGATTTTCACGATTACCTAAATTATTGCTCGATAAAAAAATTGTTCAAAGTGACGTGAATTTATGTAAAACTAATGACACCGAAACTTGTAGATTCTATTTACCAGACCCTCGCACTAAGGGAAGGTGTGACACAAGGTCTTTTTTTATGTGGAGAGCTCATACACGTGCATTCGCTGTAGATGACTACACTGGGTAAGTTCAACTAAGAGCAGAGCTCACATCTATCACAAAAAAGGCACTGTCGTGAATAAAAATTACGTACCGTTTTCCTTTCAAAGCCCAATGATGTTAGACAGGGACACGAAAGACAAGCAATGTTAGTTCGCATTACATTTTTAGTATTCATCGAAGATTTGGGTAAAACATTACACTCTCTGCACCCCCCCCTCTCTCTCTCTCTCTCTCTCTCACACACACACACATGCAGAAACACAGGCGCATACACGTATACACATATGCATATATATATAGAGAGATAAAGATATAAATATGAAGGTCAATTATATATAAATATATAAATGAAATACACACACATACACAACACACATGTACCCACCCACATATATGTATATATATGCACACACACACACACACACACACACACACACACACACACACACATATATATATATATATATATATATATATATATATATATATATATATATTCATACATATTCAGGAGTCGAAATATAAACAAAGACGAAAAAAAGATGAAACGACAAAATCAAACGGACACATAAATGACGAAATTTAATTTTCCTATAAAGTATTTCAATAAATCTGCACATATATGTGTGTATGTGTGTGCGTGAGTTAGTGAGTGTGTGTATGTGTACGTATGTATATGCAAAGATAGAGAAAAGAGGAAGAGATAGAAAAGAAAGATATATGGAGTGAGAGAGAAAAAGAGATGTATGTGTGTATGTATACCTATAAATAAAATTCTCAAATGAAAAGCGAAGATATACATATATATATATATATATATATATATATATATATATATATATATATATATATATATATATTTATTTAGAGAGAGAGAGAGAGATACGAATAGGCTGAAATAGATAGATAGGACTGAGATATTGACAATGAACTGAATTATAAAACCAACAGACAATCAACCATGAAAATGGAGAATCTAAAAATTCCTTTATCTAATTGTCGTCATTTTTGCAAGGAAATACGCAGAATTTTTTCAACTATTTTTCCAATAAATATTTTGGCATTAATTCATCTCTCTCTCTCGCTCTCTTTTAGTTTCTCTCTCTCCCTCTCTTTCTCTCTCTCTCGCTCTCTTTTTTCTCTCTTTTCCAGAAAATTCGATTAAATTTATGGAATGCAAATAACTTTAGAATGAATTTTATTTTTAAAAAAAAATCTTTTATGTAAAAAAATAAATATTAAAAGTAAAAATACTATTTTTCAATGCCTTTTCTGCCATTTGTTATTCGGGCCGCCTTCTTGAATGCTGAGAAGAAATAATGTACGCTTTGTTGGAAAATGTAAGCGCCAATTGCAGTTTAGACAGGCAATTCCAAGGCAGGGTAGCTTTCATTGACAACAGAAAGATGGATAAACAGCAAATAAAGTAAACCTTATATATTGGAAAGAAAGAATCAAACAAATATCAAATTAAATCAAACTTTTGCTTACGTTTGCAGAAAATAAAGATCGAATTAAATCAAACTTTTGTCTATTTTTCCAGAAAAAGAGACGTAAAATAATTCAAGGTTTATTTAAATTTTATCGATTTTAAAATTATTTTTCAAGTCGAAAGAAAAATCTATGAATTCCTCGACGTACGATTGTTCCACTATAAGAGGGACGTAAAATTTTCTATTGGATGAGAACGTCAGGGTTACAAATGACAGAGAGTTAAAAGACTCGAAAATTCGGCTTTAATTAAGGAAAGAAACGATGGAAACGTAGAAAGAAAGAAAGAAAGAAAGAAAGAAAGAAAGAAAGAAAGAAAGAAAGGTGTTTAGAGGATGAAAGTATTAAAGAAATACAATAAATAAGTGCGAGAAATAATGAAAAAAAAAGAAATGCCTGGAAAATTCAGGAAGAAAGATAAAACCAAAAGCAAGCAAGCAAGCAAGCAAGAAAGAAAGAAAGAAAGAAAGAAAGAAAGAAAGAGAAAAGAAAGAAAGAAATAGAGATATGGACATTTAGACGGAAAAGGCTAAAGGGTAGACTGAAAGAAAGAAAGAAAGAAAGAAAGCAAGCAAGAAAGAAAGAAAGAAAAGCGCTTCTTGGAGTTTTGAGGTGAAAGTTTTAGTAGCATCTTAACATTGTTTCTGTGTGCATAGAAAAAAAGTATAGTTAAAATTTCGAACGTCAATTTTACACCTTAAGGAGGTCATCCGTGCTTGGAAGATTGGCGCAATATAATCTTCCTAATTGTATTCCCTATTTGAAATGTGACGTACTAAGTTTAGTGTATGAATTAACATTAGGAAAAGAAACAAAAGAAAAAAGTGAGAGAATGAAGTGAAGAGAGAAAAAAAAAAGATGAAAACAAGAGGAAGACAGACGGAAAATAGTCAAGATGAATGAAAAAAAAATGGAGCCCAAAATAAAAGTGGGGAGAATGGAAAAGAAAATATAGATAAAGGGGTGAATGAGAGGAAAAATTAAAGAAATATTAAATGAAGGAAAGAAAAAACGAAGAAAGTCAAGGAAAAGAAAAAGAATTATGAAAAGAAGGCAAAAAAGATGAAGAGACCAAAAGACAATAGGAAGGAAGCGAGGAAAGAGGAGAGAAAGGAAGAAAGAAAAGCCAAAGAAACATGAAAAGAGGGAACTAAAGATGAATAGACAAAGAAAGAAAGAAAGAAAGAAAGAAAGAAAGAAAGAAAAAGAAAGAAAGAAAAGAAAAGAAAGCTAGAAAAGGACTAAAGAAAGAAAGAAAGAAAGAAAAAGAAAGAAAGAAAGAAAGAAAAGAAAGAAAAGAAAGCTAGAAAAGAACTAAAGAAAGAAAGAACTAAAGAAAGAAAGAAAGAAAAAGAAAGAAAGAAAGAAAAGAAAGAAAAGAAAGCTAGAAAAGAACTAAAGAAAGAAAGAACTAAAGAAAGAAAGAAAAAGAAAGAAAGAAAAGAAAGAAAAGAAAGCTAGAAAAGAACTAAAGAAAGAAAGAAAAAGAAAGAAAGAAAGAAAGAAAAGAAAGAAAAGAAAGCTAGAAAAGAACTAAAGAAAGAAAGAAAAAGAAAGAAAGAAAGAAAAGAAAGAAAAGAAAGCTAGAAAAGAACTAAAGAAAGAAAGAAAGAAAATTCAAGAAAGAATGTGTTTAGAAGATGAAAGTATGAAAGAAACAAAGAAATACAATAAAGAAGCACGAGAAATAATGAAAATAAAAGAAACAGCTGGAAAATTCAGGAGAAATACAAAACCAAAAGAAAGCAAGCAAGAAAGAAAGAAAAAAAAGAATGAAAAGAAAAAAGCAAGAAAATAAATAAATAAATAAATAAATAAATAAAGAAAAATTCATGGGTATTTCGGCTGGTGTAGTTGTTAGCGAGTTCGGCTCTGACTTGTGGTTTCGATTCTTACTGAGTGACCTATTGTCAATATTCAGCTTTTGTTCATTTTGGGAGCTTTTTCTTCGAGATAGGATAATTCTAATCTCTTTCTTGTTGATTTTATAAATACAGCAAAAAAATTATATTAAATAGTAATAGAAATATTATCCGTTTTCCCTACAAGGAAACATTTAGCATTCACTGACCGTGTAGCCAGTACTTCTGTCGGATTTAATTTATGAAATATTTCTTTTAAAATGATTTTTCAGGAAAATAGACTTCTCAAGGCCATTAGCATTTATCGCTCTTTCAAGTATTGATGAGGGTTTCTTTCTTTACATTCTATTTTGAAACTAATTCTGCAATATACTGTAATATGTTTCAAATATCTCGTCGTGGAGTCAGATTTATTACGTTGCATTTTGCTTTGCGTGTTTATTTTCCTTCCTTTCTTTCTTTTCTTCTATCTTTCTTTATTTCTTTATTTCTTTTTTCTTACTCTTTCTTTTACTCTTGCTTTAAACTTACTGTTCTTTCGTTTTCTTTTTCTTTTTCTTTCCCTTTCTTCTTTTTTTAGTCTTACTTAAAACTTCCTTTTCTTTTTTGTTTTTATTTTTCTTTCTTTCTTTTATTCTTTCATCCTTTCTTTCTTATTTTATCTTAATTCTTTCTTTTTTACTTTTACTCTTGCCTTAAACTTACTTTTCTTTTTTATTTCTCTTTCTCTTATTCTTTCTTTCTTTTTCTTTTTTTTGCGTTTTTGTCATTCCTTTCTCTTATTCTTTCTTTCTATCGCTTATTCATTCTTTTTTCTTTCTTTCTTTCTTTCTTTCTTTCTTTTACTCTTCTTTAAAACTTCCTTTTCTTTCTTTTGTGTTTTTGATTTCTATTTCTCTATCCTATTCTTTCTTTCTTTCTTTCTTTCTTCCTTCCTTCCTTCCTTCCTTCCTTCCTTCCTTCCTTCCTTCCTTCCTTCCTTCCTTCCTTCCTTTCTATCTTTCTTTCTTTTAGTGCCTTTATTTTTGTCCTTGAGTATAACACAAATCTATTGTCTGCAGTATAATTGCTCTTTCTGTCCGCTTTCCATCTACTCTCTCTCTCTATCTCTCTTCCTCTCTCTTTCTTTTTTCTTTAAATAATTAAAGAAAACAGTTATACATTGATGTTACACTTAATAACTGGCGCGAAATTCGATCAAGACAATTACTTTGAAGATAAATTTCAAATTAATATCACTTCTGATCGATTGAGGAAATCACTTGTGGTTTGTCTGATTGTCAGATCGAATTTATATTCAATGCTGACTGTAGTCATATGATATCGATAAAAACAATAATGGCCATGATGAGAAGGAATAATTGTCTCCACATTTTTACTTTCAGCATTTTAAAGCAAGTAATTGTATGATTTCCATTTTCCAATCGATATTAAGCCAATTATTGATCGACTGAATTGGCAAACTTATGCCTTTCTTAATCAAGCAAATCATTTCCATGATAGACGTTTTGTCAGTTTAGGAAGAAAAGGCAAGCAGAGGTGTCTGGACAAAATTGATAAGATCACGCGTGATTTGTCGGTCTCGTCAATAGCACGAAAGAATGACGTAATCTTGGTTTAAAACTCTAGGCGTTTTGTTTTAATCTTAAAATATTTGTAAAATTAACATGAATTAATTTGATTTGAGGGGAAAAAAAGTCGGTGCAGAAGTTGGATTGCAAAGGAAAGCTGGAACAATCATTGCAAAATCTAAAATGGATGCGTTTAAATGAATGAGCAAATAATGCAGCAAATACCTGAACGAAATCAAGATGAAATTCCCCTGAAGCGAATAGTGGATAACAGACGACTGACAATGTGACACCGAAGTCCGAAATTGCATTGCAACTGTAAAAGATGCCTTCCAAAAACTAAACGCGGTATTAAAAACAGAAAAAAAATATAGGTTAGAAGCAAAGAAAAGCGAGTTGAATTGCTATATATGATTGCGCCCATATGGAAGTGAATGCTGGAAACTTTCCCCACAGATGATGAGAGACTGGAGGCAACACGGAAGGAAGTGGTTTTACAAAAGAGTGTTTAGAATACTTTCATGAAACATGTAAGCAAAGATAAAGTTTTAAAGAAAATGAAAACGGAAAAGGAAACTAGAATCAGGCAGAGACAGTTGGAATTTCTAGGACATATCATGAGGAAAAAGGGCTTGGCGAATTTAACGTTCTCATTGGATATATTAAAGACAAGAGCAGCTAGAGGGAAACTGCGTAGCGTATCTAACGAGACTGTGCAAATAGATTACAGAACAGGGTGTGGGATGGATAGTAAATAGACAAATAGAACAACGAATAGGAAGTTGTGGAGAACCATGGTCGTCCACTTCTTAAATACATTGACGTGCCAGAAGTCATAGAAATTCTGTATAAATAATAAACCGGGTGTTGTCAGTAATATGAGAAGAAACGGATAAAAACGAAGAACGCTGCAATTGTTTTTTTGTTTTACTAATGTCTATCGACTGCAAGGCCGAAGAGCCACTCAGGTAGATGGCTAATGAATAAGATGTGTAACATGAATATAAAAACATAGGATCTGTCTATATTTCTGAGATGAGGTATTATGTACATTATTTACATTATTCGGACTATTGTCCTCATCTTTGTCGCCATATTTATTACAACGTTTCGCTCCGGTCTTCTTCAGGTGTTTGAAATGTCGAACTGAACCCTTTATTTCGCTCACTGTGGTAGACTGTTCTAGTTCCACGTGCCATGTTTAATGGATGTCAGTTATCAGTTATCTCCTGTTAATTCCCCTCTGAAAGGACCCATAGCACAGTGGATAAAGGTGTTAGTTAGATCCAGTGACAGGACCCAAAGAGTGTGAGTTCAATACCTGGTTAAGGCGGTGGAGAACTTGGAGAGAGGGAATTAACAAAAATCAATATCGGAGAATGTAAACTCTGAATTCAAAGCAGGTTGGGCTCCGTCAGGGGACCTTATCTATGAAACACCATTGTTGTCACGACTGCAGTGCATGCGGTGTCTCTACGACCCCTAATAGGATACGGGACTCGTGATTGTGACATCATGTTTGGTCAAAGAGGACTCTCGTAACGATAAATTATGGCAGAAGGAGTTACGTAGTTTCCAGAGCGGTACAATTTCTTGCATATTTAGTAATGAATCGTATATGCAAGTTCGACTTGACGCTATTGGCGTTAATCGCTTACGAATAGCAGGGAAGGATAATCTGTTTATATTCCACAAGTTCTGTATCCCGCCAACTCGGATTGGTTAAAGCGGTGGTCATCATATGCATTCCAAATCTCCTCTTTAATCTTTCCCTCTTTTCCTTAGTGAACGAAGACGCCCAAGACATCCGCCCAGCTATAGTTTGTCTTTGCCTTCAATGGACTGCCTCATAAGGCTGAAAAGTTACAACTCTCCTGTTATTTAACAGTAGTAGGAAAACAGATAAAGATGGATTCTTTTGAAAGGCATACAGACGACGTCAGCTGGATTTTGAACTCGTTTTGCTGCTGCTTTCATTATCTGTGTTGTTTACAGTTAGGCCACCATCGCACTTCCAAAATGGAAAATATTTTTTTCTAAATATCAGATGTTGTAGAATGATCTTCCTATTCACAGCACAAATCTCCAACTACTTTGAGACTTATCAGATGTAATGTAAATATGCTTGTAAAGATACTGAAATTCAACTGGCCTGTGTCACGCCCTTCGGGGAGTACAATTTCCGTTGCCTTTTCTGTGTCTCTCGTTCGCTTCACTTTTTGACGGAGACGCAGACGGACGTATGTATATGCGGGTCATAACCCGATAACGTTGGGCACCTCGGCATGGTGTAATGTTTAGCAAGCTTGTCTCGCTAGATCAGTTACGACTGAAAAATGAGTTCGATCCGCACTAGGTCCCCCATAATTTTGGCCTTGTGCCACATCTAAGCAACTCTTTAAAACGACCATAACTACATACCGTTATTTCATCTAAGTTTGGCGCCTAATAAAAAAATATACTGATTGGTAATTGCATTTCCCGGTTCGCTAACCATTCACAGGACCTCGTCTGGCAGGTGCCTCGCTGCCTTCTCTTAGCTTTCTTACTCTTAATATGCCTCGTGAGGGTTAAGTTTTCCAAGTCTCCCTTCATCATGATGTGCCCAAGGATTTTCTGTTGCCTCTTCCTTGTTCTGAGCAGAAGTAATCGTTTTGTCTTCATATTATTTAAGTCTTTCTCGTTGCTTACTCGCTTCTCCAATGTAATTCTCAGATCCTTCTTACGCAGCCAAACACCCCCGCTTAAAAAATGATATTGACATAAATTTATTTTACGTAAAATAAGCTCAAATATTTCCTTCAAATTGGCCTTGCACCTTGCACGAATCCTTTGTTTAATACTGCTAAAAGTTTTGAATATTGTGAGCATCACTTTTCGGAGATAGTAATATTTGCCTGCCTTTAAAAACAGTACGGGAAATATTTGTTTTTACCCTACCATGAACACTAATCAATGACGTTGGTTGGCAATGTGTTCTCCAGTAGCAATCCGAAGAGTTGGGGGAATTTTTTTTTCGTGTAATTATAGTCCCCCCTACTATTTGGATTCGCTTACCATAAACAATTCTTTGCATATCATTAAACAGTTCCCACCATTATGGACAACTTCCAAACTCTCTTCAAGGTCAGTTGTAGACGTTCGACACGCAGCTGATGTTTGAAGTAAATTTTTTGTTTTTTTTTCAATTATTATTTTCCGTTTCTCACCAACCCCAACCGCCCAACCACAATCTCCAAGATTTTCTTGACTTTTGGCTTTTTTTTTCATGTATATATATATATATATATATATATATATATATATATATATATATATACATATTATAAGTTACATACGGACAAACAAACTTTTTCTTATATATATATAAGAAAAATGAATATATATATATATATATATGTCTAAATTTTTTCATGCTTAGAATATTTATGCCATATATGGTCTGTTGTCACTGCTATTTACACTGAGCTCCTTGAGAAAATCCAAAGAATCATCAATATCATTAATTCCGATTTGTCGGCTTAGCTCCCGTGACGTTTCCGCCGCTATAACCTTGCCACTCTGTGTCTTTTCTATAAGTACTTTCAGGATAACTGTTAGAATGAATTCTTCCCTATGGTACCTAGACTTTTTGAATTTAAGCGCAGTACTAGACTGGTGTCGAGATCTCATCAAATTTACAGTTAAGCTGGTTAGATGGAGCTGTAAATTATAGGCTAAAAGTTTTTTTTTGTTTTTTTTCTTGCACTTCTCGCTTGTTGAACACCCTTCCGGCTCCATGCTTTCCAGCCAACCTTAATTTGCCAAAATTTAAATGCAATATCAATGCTTATCTACTATCCTCTTTATTACTCTCTTCTTTTTTTGGCTCATCATTATTCTTTCTGTTCCTAATTCTTCCACCCCTTGTGTTTTAGTGGCATTACTGCTTTGCTTGGGGTGATTCCGATTTAAAAAAAAAACAAAAAAAATCAAGACAAAAAAAAGAAAAAAAAAAAAAAAAATCAAGACAAAAAAAGAACAAAAAACCCCCAAAAAGAACAAAAAAAAACACCATTACATAATACCCACCCTGACTCAACAGCTGAAAAACACAATTGCCAAATTTCTCTAGACGCATTTCTTTTTATATGAAGTCTTTACAAACAAACGGCAGCCATTATCCATTAGTTTCCTCTTTCCTATTTCAGTTGAGAGTAACAATGTTCGTCTGTCGACTTTTCTCTTCTCTTCAAATTTGCGCCTACGTCATTTTTGCATTCATTTTGACGATATTTTCAAGCTATTTTAATAAAGCAAAAAGATAGAGATTTTGGCAGCACCCAACCATCTTCGGTGGGGTGTAGCGATCTCCGACCGTTCAAGCTGATATTTATAATTGTGTAGGGTACAAGGTCAGGTGAGGATGGTGCGTGTAGATCAAACTGAGGAGGAATTTGCATTGCCTTGAAAATCAACATTTTCAAGTCCTGATCCTTTAGCCGAACTCGAATAAAGATCTATGACGTCTAGTGGTACATCTAAATCTCATCGTGGACCTGCTCAGCTTAATACGGTTTTACAGGGGGTAGATTGCTACTTAATGGCCTTGAAACTAAACGCTTCCTAAGGACTGAATTTACAGTAAACCCTGATTAAATAAAAATTGTAATTGCTGAATATAAAAAAAAATGTAATAAATCGACTCATTCATCTTTAGTGCTGAAAAAAGTTTATTTTATTGCGATGGGTCGTTACAAGCGAGAGGGGAGATGGGGTACGCTTATTTTATTACCAGGGTAGGTCATTCATAACGTTGGAGATCATAGATCCACACGGTTTCTTTCTTCATTAATATTTGTGAATTATCATGCATTCTTTAGAGAGATAGAGGAATGGTTTCTTTGTGGCATTCTTAGGGCCAGAAATAAAGACACAAGCGAGGAACTGAGTTGAACAAATATATTAACAGAAACACAAACGTATACAAACGAGAGTGTTACAGCAAGCATGTTCGGTCCGACTGTCAGTGCTGACTGCTGGAAACTTTCTTCTCCAAAAGGCAGTACCTGCTCCTATTTATAGCTGGGTGATTTCATGCCTGCATGGGTAAATTACCATTACATAAAGTCTTTTTAGCTATCTATCTATCTATCTATCTATCTATCTATCTATCTAACAAAGTGTTGTGGCCTTGTTAGGACCAGAGATAAAAACACAAGAGAGGAACTGAGTTAAATATATTAACAGAAACAGAAACACAAACGTATACAAACGAGAGTGTTACAGCAAGAACGTTCGGTCCGACTGTCAGAGTTGACTGCTGGAAACTTCCCTCTCCAAAAGGCAGTACCTGCTCCTATTTATAGCTGGGAGAGTCTATGCGTGTGTGGGTAAATTACCATAACAGATTTCCATTGCCTTTTTCACGGTATGGAATTCTCTTACATCGGTTGCCACTCACAGACAGAGAGCTCAGTCTATGCTACTGTTTAATCCATAACTAGATGGAAAGAGATAGATTCGTGCAAATTCAGGAATGAAATAGATGCATTGGACATTTTTGAGAAAGGGAAAGTAATGATCTCGACTGGGAATCGAACTCAACTCGCCGACTTCTTGTTCCGACCTACTAACCATTACACCACCCCAACATCCATTGCCAATTATTATTATTATTATTATTTATCTCTAATATTGATATACTTTTTCTCTGTTTTAGCGCCAATATTTACAAAATAAAAAGTATTATTTTTTTAATTCCTTATTCGATGAAGCATTTTCAATTTTTCTTTTTTTGATAGTCTTATTTTATTTTTTATTTATCTTTTTTGTTTCATTTTTTGTTTATCTTTTTTTGATAGTGTTATTTTATTTTTGATAATGTTCTTAATTCCAGTTACTTTTTCTTACAACTATCCAGTCCGTCGATCCGAGACGAAAAATATGATGGGAAATATGTTTTTTAAATGTGTTATAAATTTAACTGAACCACATATTTGATATATATATATATATATATATATCAACTGCAAGACGACAGAATGCATGGGTGTTAGCAAAAGGATGAGATCAAATTGCGAATTGCAAATCGGAGATACCAAAAAAACAAAACAAGAGCTGAAATTTCTAGGAAGTGTTTTAACAGTGGACGGAAAGTATGACACTGAAATCCGAAGGCGTGTTGGAATAAACAGAGATGCATTCCAAAAGCTGAGTACTAAGAAATAGAAAAACATTGCTAGAAACAAGGGAAAAAGTACTAAGTTGTTACGTAACATCAATCCTTCTGTATGACAGTGAGTGCTACACAATATTCTCAAGACGAAAAAGAAACTTGAAGTAAGAGAAATCTGGTTCTACAGAAGTATGCTGAGGATACCATGGTCCGAACATGTGAGCCACGACGAAGTTTTAGAGAAAATGGAAACAAAAATGGGGAGAGATAATTGAGTTTTTCTATGGCACATAATGAGGAAAGAGGGCTTGGAAATTTTGATGCTCACAGGAGAGATTGTAGGCAAGAGGTACAGAGGAAAGCAACGCATAACGTACTTAGTGAACTTGAGTAAATGGATGGCGGAACAGGGTTTAGAATAAATCAAAGAAAGACAAAATTTATTAAGAGCGACAAGAGACAAGAATTTGTTGCAGTAAAGGGGTTACTGAGTGTAAAAGAATTTTAAAAAAAAGAGAAAAATTATTAAGGAGCGAAAACAATAAAATAGCAATCAAGGAGTCAGTAGATAACAATTGGCACTGCATTTAATTTTTTTGAAGATCAAAATTGGCTGGGAAGCATGGAGCCGGAAGTGAGTTCCACAAGCGAGAAGTGCGAGAAAAGAAACCGTTAGCATAGAACTTACGGTTATATCTAGCCAATTCAACTGGGGATTTATGAGACCGTGCTGCCAATCTAGTACTGCGCTTAACTTCATAAGGTCTGTGTACTATAGCGAAGAGTCCATCCGAACAATGTATTTATAGAAAAGGCAGAGGGAAACCCTATTACGCCGGCGGAAAAGTGACTGAAGCAGAGACGCTGGTCAGCATCAATAATATTGCTGATTCTTCTTTGGATTTTATCAAGAATATCGAAATATACAGCAAGAGCATCGGATCGTATGTGGCACCAATATTCAAAGACTTATAAATATATAAGATAAATTCTGGAGAGGAAAAATCGTCTGCTACGACACACAGAAAAAAAAATTCTTAGCAGTTGACCACGTAATGAATTGAATATAATCTTTTCACTTCATATCAGCCGAGAATTTTAGCCCAAGAAAGCTCAACGTTATTCTGCTAGTGGCTAGCATCAGCCATGTTAATGAGAATCCCAATGAGGTCTTACAGATGATTAACAGAGAAATATTTCGTTCTGCAGGCGTAACAATTAACAAGCCATACATTTTTGTACTAGTTTGACGTATTTGGGTAGGACTAATAAATATTTACCTGCATGTGACCGGACTGGAGTTTTACGCGAAACTGCATTCGATATTCTGTCTGAATGTCTAGAAAGCTCTTCTCAATGCTGGTTACCTGATACTATGAAATAAATGTATAATATTCAGCTTACGTTTCCCACTTGACATTACCTATGTTCTGTGATCAAAAGGAACATATTAACTTTCCCTTCTCCGTTTTCACCTTGCGATCCCAGCAATTTTAACTGCGTTTCTAACTTCCGTTCTCGACAGAAGAACTTAGCGGCAAGGGTGTTTGGCTTACTTGGCGAGGCACGTTATTAAGAGAAGGGAACGTCGTATAGGGGTTCCTGAGATTGCTAAGAATAGAAAACGCAGTAACTTTAGTAGCAGGCAATATAGCGTGTGGTTTTTAGTATTATTATTTGTAGTAGAATCCCTTCATACAGAAGTAGAATTTATAACTAACGCTGTCTTCATCGTACGTTTTCAACATCATCATCATTCGACCTCAGAACTATTATTTCTTTAGCTGTAGAGTATATATTACGTCAGGGCTACATACAGTTTTGAATTCAGAGTTACTTTCTCCTAGACTGGTTGCCTCCCAAGGATATATTTACCCATAGCTGGAGGGGGAAGAAGAAGATTCATACCTTTCCCAAGGGTATTAACACGTAAGTAAATGTAATGGATTCGACTGGAATTCGAACTTGGCTCAGTCCGAGCCGCTATCCATTACTCCACCTCACCTCCTTTTATATTTATGTCGTATAGTGGCTATACTCTACGGTGAATGATATGTATCAGGATTGGTAGTTACGGGTTTACACAGATGTAATGCTAATAATAGCTATACATATAAGGCACAAATATACCATACTAGAGCGCTTATTTAAGCTAACTTAAAAATCTTTTAAACTAGCTGCTGCGGAGGGCAAATTGGGACTGAAGATCAAAATTAAAGGGACCTCTGCTCCAGATTAGAAAACAGCTATGATAATATTAAAGAAATAACTTTGAATTCCTCAGTTGACTCGATGAAACTTCAAAACCATGCGTTAACTCTAATTCGGGTTGAAATTCCAATTCTGGCCGAAAATTGAGTTCTTCAAATCACAAACTACGTGAAACTTCAATTGAGTTGAATTCTTCAAGTCACCGATTCTGTGGAATATTAAAACCTCACGTCACGAAATCTTTCTCTTTAACTCTAATACCTTGGCATTTTGAAGAAATTATATTGATTTCCTCAATTCGAAAAATTTTGGAGATATTTTAAACTGAATTTAAAACAGAAAAATTAAATTCACAAAGTTTTTGTGTTACTTTAAATTCAATATAAATGAAAAACATTTAAAAATCACTATTTTTTTTTTTTTTTTTTGCAGTTATTTTAAAATTTGAATTTTTAAATGTCTCCTCCTCATTTGGACACACATCTCAATGCTGGATATTCAAGCACCAGATGAAGGCCAGATTTTCAATTCCAGAATCATCCTGATTCCAAAAACGTATAATAAAGCAAGTGTAGACCGAATCAAAGAGGTTCCAGGCACACGGACGTTTACCATTTCTTTATTTAGATGACTCGCAAGAAAGAAAAGCATATATTAAAGAATTTGCATTGTAACGAGTAATGTAAGTGGTGGTGTGACAGTTATCAGTACGAAAAATGGAATTAGCTGGTCGAATTTAAATTCAGGTTGAGATTAATGTATTCATTTTTAAATAAATCCACTGGGAAATTTATTCATCTTTTTTTTAAACCATTATAACAGAATGGGATCTTTAGTCTTGTTAATTTGTCCAGTTTAGAAGAAATGCGACTTCGAATTTATAAAAGTGGTGATGGCACAAGGAAACAATCCAATTATATTTCCTAAGAGTGGGCAAGTTATTTGACAGCTATTAAAGAAGAACCAGGGCCGCCATTTCTTAAGGTGATGCTCGGTGAGTCTAACATTTACCAGCGTAAGTTACTGTTACGAGTCCAATTCAAATCTCAGACTAATTCGTTGCGTTGAATTTTTCTTCTGCTCCCACTATTAAACAGCAGGGTAGACAGGGTGCTCTAGACTTGACTGGAAGTTAGTCATCATCATCCCATGAAGGGAAGTCGTCGTAGGATCACAGACCATGAAAGCCGAGCGGTTTAATCGCCGATCACTTGATTCAGGTTTTGAATTCAGAGTGGCTCTTCACCTATACCAATTGCCACCCAAGCCTGTATAAGACCCAGTGTATCTATCTCTTCCTATATCTTTCCCGCGGGTAGTTGAACGTAAGTAAATATATCGAACAGGAGTCGAATGTAACGAATTTGAACTCGGCTCTCCGATTCCTTAATCCGAACCATTACTCCACTGTGCCTCTCAATTTATATTTTTATGTATTCATTCAATTAAATATGTGATATGAAAAAACTTAAAATGCGTAGCATGTCTTGGGCAAGTAGACATGGTGGAGTTTATCCCTCAGGAAGTCAGGGTTACGTGACCGTTGACAGAAACCCTCTGCTCTGGCCGTTCGCATCAGTCTAGGATACTCTCCGCTCATCGATGTTACTGGCTGCATCTTTAATCCTTCCCGGTGTCTCGCCACCATCTTCACCGGAAAAGCTGGTGGGGGGAACAGGTTTAGTTGTGGTAGGTAGTACTGGGTTAGATGGTACCAATAGCGTTCGGTATAATTATTTATTTTAGGATTTTACTTATAATAAAGACCGGGTTTTACAATGGGTAAAACTAATGGGAACAGTTCAGTCTAGCGCTCAATCTTTTAAATAATCTTTTGTTTAGTCTAGTATAAGGTTACTACAATGGAGTTTGATTGGTCTGGTCTGGTTTGGTTTGGTTTGTTTTGTTTTACAGTATATCAGCCTCAATAAGTTATTTAATGCCGACAAAATTTTTTCAAAACATCTATTTCTGGTAATATTTTTTCCTTCAAAAATTTATTTCTGGTAATAAATTTCTTTCGTTAATATTTTTTTTCAAAAAATGTATAGCAAGTAATGTATTTTTTTTTTAATGTATAGCTGGTAATATTTGTTTTTCAAAAATGTATTGCTGGTAATAATTTTTGTTTTACAAAGTATTTCTGGTATTGAAACCGATTTTTACACTTTCATAAAGTTTTGACCCCAGTTTGGGGGTTAACTATTTGTAAATAGCTGGTGCTACTAGCCTGGATCAAGGTGGACCTGGGAACACCAGCAATTAAGAGGTGGTTCCATGCTCCTCAAAACCTCCTGATCAGAGGCCTTGCTGTTGGATGTACTTTATCTTCATACCCAGGACACACAATGGAGTTTGAAGCGAACGGCTTGTTAACCATTGGCCTACAGCAAGTGCATTAGTCAAGATAATTCAAATGATGTGTATGCGTGATAATGGTGATAAAGAACAGATCGAAACAGCATTTTTCGCAGACAGTTTGAGAATATTTCAATTATTCTTTGAATGTATCGGGTAATTTGTAAAACATCAATTTTTAAATACTTCGTCGATGAATCGTCATCATTAGAAAAAAAGAATTTTTATTTCAATAAAAATTACATTAGCCTCATTCACATTAAGCAGCTGAACACTTTATTGTAACTTGTTTGATTATAAATATTTGATATATATTTATATTTAATTCCGTTTATAGAAATTTTATTATAACTAACTTTTATGTAAGTTTTATTTTTATTTATGCAAATCCAAGGCCTTCTCATTCCTTTGACTTCAGATATGTACCTGTTCTCACCGCGCTTGGCCGACTGCTGGTTGCGGATGGATGGCCGTTGACTTTGAGGATCGCGTCCACCCTTTAACAGATCTTGCTTTTTTTGTGATGTTGGGGTTCCACTTATTCTCCTCATCAAATTAAATCAGCTTCCACCAAGGTCTGGTTGGAGAGTCGGTTTAATCGCTTACCACTCGACCACTCGGATTTTTTGTCCTCCACCTAGACCGGTTGCCACCCAGTCGGTCCTGCTATTCAACCCATAGCTGGAGGGGAAGAGATAGATTCATATCTTTCCCAAGGGTATTTTTACATAAGTGAATGTAACGAAACCAACTGAAATGAAACGAATTCGAACCGCAATCCATTAGTCCTCAGTACCTCCCCAATTTATATATCCACTTAATTTGTATCTATATATTCACTTAATTGAATGTGGGAAACTTAAAGCTTAAAATAAATGTATATATGAATAAATAAATAAAAATAAAAATGAGATGAAGTGAATCATTCGGCAAGTCCCCGGGTAACAACAGTCCCGACCTACAACGATTCGTGGTTACGACGCAATCTTCATTAATTTTGTTTTAACTTATGCTATTTGCCCCATATATAAGTCAGCGTGGGTCAGTTCCTGGTTGTACGCCATATTGGATTGTTGTGTATTCACTCTATTTCGTTTGTGTTTTGTTTGTAGAAACTTATTGCCCTTCATTATGGCGTTCAAGCCTCGTGTAACCTCTTCTGATGGCGGTGCATCGAGCAAAAAGAAAGCCAACACCATAAAAGTGATATAAGACATTGTTAAACGCTTTGAAAAGAGAGAAACAGTGACAAATATTAGCCGTTTGCTTGGCGTAAGTCGTCCGATTGTCACTTAAAACATTTACATAAGTATATACCAGGAGCAACAGCAAAATTGTACAAATCGTGGTACGGCATAATTGTCCATCCTCCAAAATGTATAATATCTACAAAAACACTAAACTCATTCCTTTTTCAGGTTTTCAGATAAGACATTTTGGCATCTTGATACTATTTGTCGTAAGAATCATTGAAAAGCCATTTGATTTATTCAGCTAGAAAGAGAACAAGTTAAAATCGTTTTGTGTCGGGCCCCTCTGTCAATTTTGCTGTTACACCCGCTATATACTTATGTACACGTTTTAAGCGGCAGTTGAACGACTTGAAACAATCAACGGAGCAATGGTAAGAGGAAAAATACCATTCAGACCTTCAGTAATACTACCAACATTCATACTCTGGCTTATATCATCAAAGTCCATTCAAGAACCATCAAGAGAACGGCGAATAAGTTTTAAAAAGCGGGAATAGTAGAAAGGAAAACTGGATTAGGAGATCATAACAGGAAGAGGGATCATCATTTCAACTTAGAGCTAACGATATCAATTAGAAAAGATCCAACTCAATCCATAAGTTGTTCGGCACGAGAGAGGAGTTTCAGCTACGACTGTTCAAAGAGCAGTGAAAAAAAAGACTTGGAAATGAAATCTTACATGAAAGCTGTGAGGGAACTTGTTAGTCCAGGACAGAAAGTTAGAAGGTTAGAAAGGGCAAAGATCATCTTGAATAAGTTGGAAAATGATCCTGGAATATAATATATATATATATATATATATATATATATATATATATATATATATATATATTATTTAAATCCTACATGAGCTTCGGGACCTTAGCTATGATTAATTAATGTTTAATATGTCATTTTCGTTTATGATCGATTTCATTACGATTCTTCTGTTAAGCTTGGAAAGTAGTTATACATTTTTATTAAGTAATTATATTTTCTTATAAGTAGAGTCCAATAGTGTTATAAAAACATCGGAGAATTCCAGTGTGATATCGTTTATTATTTCTAAGATACAACAGTTCAAACCTCAGTCTAACAAACGGACAGTTTTGCTGTTACACGATTTGGTTAATTTTGTTGTTATACGCTGTTGATATCGAGTATCGCTGTATGAGATAAAGACATTTTCCTGTTAATATTATAAGGGAATTCCCGATAAAAAAGAAAAACAAACGTTTGTTTTTCTTTCTTCTCGGCTTCTCAGGAGAAACAACATCTTACGCTTCGTCATCTCGTCTACCGAGATCCAATGCCATCACTGGCAATAAATATACCAAACCATTTCTGTATATATTTTATTTTTATTTCATTTCATTATATGTATTATATTTAAGTCTTCAATGTGATTTTAGTCCTAATTATGTTAATCTCTGTCATAAAAACGTGTTGTTATGGCCTAGATTAATATTTTATTATTGCGATTGAATAGGTGATTGATGTGTTTATTCAGGTAAAATCATGGATATATTCCGATTTACATGGAAAATGGCGTTACGGCGTATCATAGGAACGGGACTCTGTTGTAAGTCGAGGTTTCCCCGTATTCAATTTGGACGGTAGAGTTAATATAAAAATCAAGTATTCATACGTTTAACCTAAATTGTCGTTTTGCTTATCTAATGTAGATTTTGTGGAGATAAAATCCATTTTTTGATGACACTGATTCATCGACGAAATATCTCAAAATAAAAGGTTAAATATTGTTTTATATATATTTAACATTTCCTCGGATACTCATTCAAATTTTACTCATAAATTACTGATCTCACACAAGCGAGTTAATGTTTATTTACTAAGAATATCTTTACTGACACCAAGTTTAGACGGCAAAAAGAAGGTTGTGTTGAGCCAAATCAGCATTCTAAATCATACCTTCTATCGGAACATCGGTCTCTAACTTGACTAGGAAATATGCAACTGATTCAACCATTTAGCAATTTCATATTTTTTTAATAATATGTGCTATATCTAAGTTAAATTGCGGAAATAAAATTAGGAAGATTGTGTTGCGCCAAATCTTCTAAAGCTAGGGCCGTGACTATTCAGAAAATCAGCATTAAAATAAAGAAAAGTAACCACTGGCGCCAATGGGAAATACCATAACTGTCTCATCCAGAAAGTAGACACTTTCTCTCTCTTTATTCTTATATTACCCTCTGTATCTCTCTCTCTTTATTCTTATATTACCCTCTCTATCTATCTCTCTTTATTCTTATATTAACCCCTCCCTCTCTCACTTTATTCTTATATTACCCTCTCTCTCACGCACTCTCTTTCACTCACTCTCTCTCTCTCTTTATTTTTATATTACCCTCTCTCACTTACTCACTCTCTCTCTCACTCACTCTCTCTTTCTCTCTCTTTATTCTTATATTATCCCCTCTCTTTCTTCTTATATTACTCTCTCTCTCTTTCACTTTATTCTTATATTACAGTCTCTCTCACGCACTCTCTCTCACTCACTCTCTCTCTTTCTCTCTCTTTATAATTATATTACCTTCTCTCTCTCTCTCTCTTTATTCTTATATTACCCTCTCTCACTCACTCACTCACTCTCACTCACTCTCTCTCTTTATTCTTATATTACCCTCTCTCTCACTCACTCTCTCTGTCTGTCTCTCTCATACACACATATACGCACACATACACAAACACTTGTTTTTTCAACTCGCTTTTCTGAATGTTCACTCAAGACGAGAAATGAATCACACTTTGACCGCTCTCTTACAACCGGAAGTGAGAAAATGGGCGCGCATGTGCGTCGGCGAGTGCACAAGATGGTGTTGCCACGTCAGAACGTTCACTATGTGACTAAGTGACGACGGATAAATGTTGGGTGGGAGAGGAAGGAACGATTGCGTAGACAGCACCTCCTCACCGTCCCCCATCCAGCATTACACAGTCTTTTCTCTTCAGTCCTTCCAATGCAATTCTAACGTTGCCTTTCTTCCAAAGCCAAACTTAGCCTCCACTTCACCGAAATTTCCTACTTCCTCCTCCCCCCACTCACAGTTGTATCAATACGTCTTCATTCTAGGCTTTTTATCCCATATCAAAATCAATCACAATTTTTATTTGACTTGTCCATTCACATACCCACTCCGCATTCCTTTCTCGTTCAATAGATCGATCTCAGTCTGTTTATATCTATGTCACAGCGTGTGCGTATCTATCTATCTATCTATCTATCTATCTATCTATCTATCTATCTATCTATCTCAGTCTATTCGAATCTATCTATCTATATATCAGTCAGTTTGTCACAGAGTATCTATCTATCTATCTATCTATCTATCTATCTATCTATCTATCTATCTATCTATCTATCTGTCATGTGTCCTTACCTATAACTACAGAATGAACTCTTCCTAACACTATGTATAATACGACTCTCAAGAGAGAGAGAGTCGAATCGAGTCGAGCTGATAGTAGTTCACTCCAAACCAGACTGACAGTCATACTAACACCTTCCACATCTTGTATTATTATTTCGTGTAATATACCTTCGTTATTTCTACTCTTGTGTTCGTGTTGTTCTTCCTTGGTCCTAACCTGGACCATAACACTATCTGTTTGCCACAGTGTGTGCGCATCTATCTATCTATCTATCTATCTATCTATCTATCTATCTATCTATCTATCTATCTATCTATCTCAGTATATTCGAATCTATCTATATATCTACCAGTCAGTTTGTCAGAGAGCATCTATCTATCTATCTATCTATTTATCTATCTATCTATCTATCTATCTATCTCAGTATATTCGAATCTATCTATATATCTATCAGTCAGTTTGTCAGAGAGTATCTATCTATCTATCTATCTATCTATCTATCTATCTATCTAAATTATGACCATGCTTCCTTTTCGTATGTTTACGACTATAGAAATTGCAGCAAATTGTACCAACACCCTTTCCCGCGTTTCACTCACCAATCGCAAATTGGAGAGACAATTCCATTGCGAACAGCGCCAAACCAAAACCGACAAAAATTTTAAGAAATGGTTAACGGAATACATATATTTTAAAAGAATTTTCAGAATTTTAAAAAGGTTCTGTTTCTTGGAAAATGTCCTGAGGATTGTTTCTATTATGAGGAATCGTTCATTTGAAAATCGCGAAGCTAACAGGAAACCTACTTCTAGTCGTACATTTCAAAAAGAATTTTCTTATATGTTGTTTTATTTCAATTTTGCATAACAGTCTATATTGGATGGATCTATCTATCTATCTATCTATCTATCTATCTATCTATCTATTTATGGTTGTTTGAATTCCGCTTATGATTTATGAGCTCAACGTCCAAGTAGTCCTTGTGTTTCCCATTTATAAATTTCGCTCTGATACACTGTCCTGCCTCCTTTGTCCAAAAACCCTGAAGCGAGGCTCGTGTCGGTCTGCTGCTACTTGTTATGCGTAGCTTGAATTTCCAGCCCCTGTGTGCTCATCACGTCTAAGGACATTCCTGAATGTACCAATTGTCCAGGACGTTCAAATCGATTCCTTGATCCTCGAAGAGAAAGAGAAATTGATCAAAATTAATTCTGACAACCTGATGACATCCGATCACTGTCTATTCAGCAGCAATTTCTCTTCTTCTACAATTGCTTACCTTTTACCTTGTTCTTTTCTTTCTTTCTTTCTTTCTTTCTTTCTTTCTTTCTTTCTTTAAATCTAATTAATTTTCTTTACTAGCCACACCTTTCTTTTGTCTTTCAATTTCTTTATTTTTTTATTTCTAAATTTAGCTACCTTTCAGTATTTCATATCATTATCTATTACCACTTCTTTCTTGCTTTCTTGCTTTCTTTCTTTCTTTCTTTTTTTCCTTTTATTTCTTTCGTTTGATTTCTTTTCTTTCTTTCTTGTTTGCTTTCTTTCTGTCTTTTCTCACTTTTATTTTTTTCTTTCTTTCCTTTGTGTTCTTTGTTTTCTTTCTTTCCTTTCTTTTTTTTTTCTTCGTGTCTTTCTTTCCTGGTCTTTCTTTCTTTCTTTCTTTTATTCTTTCTTTCTTTCTTTTATTTTTGTGTTTCTTTCCCTAACTTTTCTTTCTTTCTATTTTTTTTTTTTTACTTTCCCTTTAACCAATTGTCTATTTGTTTGCATGTTTGTCTGTTTCTTTCTTTCTTTTTATTTCTAAATTTAGATAAATTCCATTATTTATCAACGATGTTTTTCCTTTTTTCGTTCTTTCTTCTAATTATTAGACTTTTTCTCTTCCCCTTTTTTAATTAAAAAAAATCCTTTAATTAAATACACATTTTTCTTGTATTTGTCATATTCTATTCTTAACATTTTTCTTTTGATTTGTTTTCCAACGTTCTCTTCTTTTTTGAAACGTTTTTTTCTTTGTTTTTATCTTCTTTTTTCTTGTCGTCTTTTATCGTCCTTCTCTATATTTCTTTTCTACGCATTGTTTTTGTATTTATCGCCCATTTATCATTTCTCTCTCTCTCTCTCTTACACACACTGTTATTTCTCTCCCTATTTCTCCCACACACACTGTCCCCTCTCTCTCAATCCCTTTCTTTCTCTATTTCACTCTCTCACACCAAAGTGTTCTCTATCTCACATTCTCTCTCTTTCTTTCTCTATCACGTTATTACACATACACTGTTCTCTCTCTATGCCTCTCTTACACACAGTGCTCTCTCTTCTCTCTTCTAGCTCCCTCTCTTTCTGTCTCTATCACTCTTTTTCTCTGCACCACTCTCTCATACGCACATTGTTCTCCCTCTCCCTATCTCTCGCTT
Source organism: Acanthosepion pharaonis (assembly GCA_903632075.3). Taxonomy (NCBI): domain Eukaryota; kingdom Metazoa; phylum Mollusca; class Cephalopoda; order Sepiida; family Sepiidae; genus Acanthosepion; species Acanthosepion pharaonis. The sequence continues at coordinate 255,247 of CAHIKZ030000664.1, read as the reverse complement.
ATTATCTCTGTCTCTCAAAAACACATTCACTGTTATCTCCCTTCCCACTCTCTCATTGTCTTGATATCACTCTCTTACACACACATTTTCTCTTTCTCTCTCTTTCTCTCCCCTCTTTCTCTTTCCTTCTTTCTCTCTCTGTATCTATCTATTTCAGTATTACTGTTTTTATGCTATTTTTAAAACTTCTGGTGAACGTTTGAAATAATTATATTCATTTCGGATAGAAATGTATCGTATTTCAAAT
>CAHIKZ030000664.1:242500-250000 GCA_903632075.3 Acanthosepion pharaonis | reverse complement strand
TTAATCACCGTGTATATATGAGGAATTAATGGATTTTCATTTTAATCCAACATTATATCCCAGTAAACGTTATATTTCAGTGAATACACGTGTTTGAGTAGAGGACTCTGTTTTATACAGTGAAATCAATCTACCGGAATATACATTGGAACATCTTAATAATGGAAAATGCGCCCCACCCCATGCAGCGTAGAGGGAAAAACACTGTCTGATCCGAGTGGTCTAAAGCACGTCGAATCAGGAGGTGGTTTCCCCGACAAAAGGAGGATGAAGATTTGAACGAAGCCGGAGAGAACATTTTCTTTATTAAGACTCTGCAATCCACAGGCCGATAGATCCAATCCATACTGTAAAAAGAGATGGTAAAAAAAACACACTGTGTCTAGCTATGCACGTGTATCCACTAAAATATAATAAAAAATATATTTACATTTCTTCTAATTATCAATATGTTACGCTAAAAAATTACAGTCATATAGCAGACGTTTTAGCGAGTCTCTACAATGTCAAAGTGAACACTTTATTTCGCTCACTGAGGTCGACTGTTCTTGTTCCACGTGACATGTTTAATGAATGTTAGTTATCTCCTGTTAATTCCCCTCTCCAACTTCTCCACTGCCTTAAACGGGTATTGAACTCACACTCTTTGTGTCCTGTCACTGGATTTCACCAACGACTTTATCCACGGCGCTATGTGTCCTTGAGGACATCTGTGTACGAATGTCTGGGTATTATAAACATAATGTCTTCCGTAAACATTTTTTTAGTTATCATTCCATGTTTTTCCAGTGCTCATATTGCAATTTTTGTTGTTATCATTACTTTTCTCTGGCACTCCTTATTACTGGTTCCCATATTGTATTTATTTCTATGCTTGGTCGGCTCAGGAGATGTTTGTGGCCTTGCATATGTGCTGATTCCTTAAGTTTACGAATTTTCCAAGGGTGTTCATTGTCTATGATCTCAACCTGATCCCACAGAGGGCGGTGATCTCCCTTTTTTCTCCATATGAGGTCAGCCACGCCTGATTTTTCCACTTCTCCTCGTGTTACAGCTTGTGGTGTTCTTGAAGTCTTACCTTAAGGTGGGCGACCTGTCTCCTCTTTATATTTCTATACAGGATAGCGTACACACAGTCCTTAGTCATATTCTCTTCTATGGGTTGAGTTTGTATTCGTAATTCAAGTTTCGATATTTACTGAATTTCCTTCATGAGTCTCGGCTACGATTCCTCTCCTGCTAGCATCGCAAATGACACAACGTCTTTTTTATGTGGGGATGCCCATGCACATGTATATGCAAAAGATATGACAAAAATTGCCCAGTCTCCTTGGCCACTGTCACGCCTGAATCGATATTACACTGACTTCACCTCTCAGTGCACTAAGGAAGAAACTGACGCTGGGTCGAAATCCCTGGCACCAGGAGCCTTCTCCGATGTCATAGGAGGAAAGAACGCTTTGGTCCCGACCAAAATTGTCAACAAAAAAAGAAAAAAAGAGAAAAAAAATGAGTTCACATTTTATATTACAAACCTGAAGACACCTGCACAAATGATTTATAGGTTCCACAAGTTAGAGATTGTGGGAATCAAGTAACTGAATTGTAAAATATACATGATAAACGTTTTGTCCATTATATTCACTTACGTGCTAATATCCTTGGGAAAGGCATGAATCCTCTTCTTTTCCAATCAGCTTTGGGTAAATAGCAGGACAGACCGAGTTCTATAACCTTGGATAGCAACTAGTCTATCACAGAAAGAAATAGCAACCTACTGCGGAAAACAAATCCGCCTCGTCAGTCATGCATCGAAACATACATGATCGCCTAAGCGTGTATCACGCATAGCACATAACGGACTGACGATATTCAGTCACCCCCCCCTCACGGGGGCGTCATGTGGCACAAGGCCTTTTTAACGTGAGCTCTCCGAATCCGTGGGCTCGGCCAAAAATATGCCCATTGAATCCGTATAAACGGGTTCAGGGTCGGTTTTACCTCCCCGAAAGAGACTCCGCCCTTCAGCGTAGCCTCCTTCGGGTTCCTCCCCGCCCGAAGGCAGAGAGTTCAACCGATAACTGACTGACTGATTTGACACAAATCATTGAGGTTATTTGTAAATACGTTAGTAGCTTTGTGGGTTTGAGTTTGCTTGTGTATAACTAAGGTTAATTCAGAAAACTTATTTTATCGCATTACTTTGCATTATCATATATACAAATTACAAATCATTTTTGCATTGTTATATATGCAAAACCATTTTACATAGAACATAATTTTAACACAGTTTCAAAGAGAAGCTTTTCAACTTATTTTTAAATTATGATAAATGTGACAAAACAATGAATAAATTCGATAGTTAAGGTTTCAGAAATATTCACTACAGTAATATTTTAATTTCAAAGCAATTGAATTTAAATTTAATTTATAATATAAATATAAATGGATGTTCCTGTGTTTTAAGAAATGTTGCTGAGTTTCTTGGAAATACTTTATAGATGATTAAAGCATTATTTACATTATTCGGACTATTGTCCTCATCTTTGCGCCATATTTATCACAACGTTTCGGCCGTTGTACGCCCCAGCCTTCTTCAGGTGGTTGGAATTTCGAACTGAACCCTTTATTTCGCTCACTGGGGTAGACTGTTCTAGTTCCACGTGCCATGTTTGATGGATGTCAGTTATTAGTTATCTCCTGTTAATTTCCCTCTGAAAGTTCTCCACTGCCTTAAGCGGGTATTGAACTCACACTCTTCGGGTCCTGTCACTGGATTTAACCAACGCCTTTATCCACTGTGCCATGAGGACAGATTAAAGCAACTAAATACAAATGAAAGATCATGAAAATATTTTATTCTTGTAAATCTTTTATAGAAGATGAAGACGGCAAAATACTGATGGAAGATCATGTAGAAGAGAGAATTTTTATATTTGTAAACCTTTTATAGAAAATAAAGGCAATTAAATGCACATTAAATATAATAATATTTTATTCCTGGAAAGTCTTTACGGAAAATGCAGGCATTTAAATACAATTAGAAGATTCCGTAGACGAAGTAATGCTTTGGAAATCTTATAGAAAAGTAAGGCAATTAAATACAAATAGAAGATCATGTGGAATAGAAGTTTTTTTTTTTTTTTTGTTTTTTTGTTTTTTTGTTTTTTGGAAAAGTTTTATAGAAAATAAAAGCAATTGAATACAAATAGAAGAGCATGTCGGATAGAAATTTTTATGTTTGCTAATGTTTCATAAAATGATAAAGAAAACTTGGTTCCTGATTTATTGAAAGCATAAGTTGTAAAACAGGGGCAAGTAATGCGTCTGATTACTACTTGTCAAATTCATGTTAAAATAACATTTTTCTTATCAGTAACGCGTTACCGTGATCCAAATATGTATCTTGATCTCTGGAGATTAAAAAAGAAAAGGAAGCCCGTGTGTACCAAATATCTGTTTATTCTATCCAGTTGATCTGATGTTTATCCGATGTAGACTCCTAGAAAGTGCAAAGTACTTCTCTGACGATTTATCATTTCTCCATCGGAAACATAAAACTTAATCCAAGAAAAAATAACGCTTAAAATGAAATGCGTTGCAAGTGTTTGTGTGGCCATTTTTTTTCACCTATATGTGTTTTGTATACCTATACGTGTGTTAATATTTAGCAAGTGTTTTCTGTGCCTATATATCGTATCCTCAGCAAGCATGACTCGCAGTTGTTTGATATTCCAGTGAGTTCAGTCCTTACTGGATATCTTGTGCCTTACAAAACAATGCTTAACGGACAGGTAGTCTGGTAAACTATTTGAGCCATGATTCCCATACTGTAAATATGCTTATAGTAGAAAAACATGAATTTAGACTTGAGCCGTTTCAATTTACTTCGATTAATTGATTTTATTTACAGCTTACCAACCTTTTGTGTGTTATTTAAAGCCAGAAAATAATGTTACCTTGTAAGAATTTGTTGAAGATAATAATTTATTTATTAATACAAGTCCTACTAATTAACCCATAGATGAGGAGAAGAGATTGATTCATTCCTTTCCCAAGAGTATTTTCGCGTAAATGAACCCGACAGGAAGTGGAACTCGGCTCTTCAGTTACCCGCACATCCAAACTTACAGCACCTTATATTCCCAAGCGTTCACCTGCCTAGGTACTGACCAGGCTCAATGTTGCTTAACTTCGGTGATCGAACGAGAACCAGTGTTTCAACATGATTGGCCGTAAATCGCTTCGAGTTACAGGGTGAACGCTTAAATTTGTTTGGTGTAAAACAGATTTCAGAAAACCAAAATATTAGATTCGCCGACAAAGAATAGGGAAGATATGATAGAAAAATTTCTGGCATCTTCGTTATAGAACGACGCCGGACCAACAGAGGCAATGTTATAACAAATTCGTTCTTGCATTGAATACTGTTGCCATATAGGGTTTGTTGCCCCCCGCTGTTAATCTCGAGGTCCTCAACGAAATCTAGAGACGGATATGCAATGTTATAGGTCCTGATCTAACATCTCGTCTAGAGTCACTTTCTCACAGACGTGCTGTGACTTCCCTCTGTCTTTTCTACAAATATTTTCATGGCAACTGCTGTGACGAGCTATTTTCACTGGTACCCCGACTGCATGAATTTAAGCGTGCTACTAGGTTGGCATCTCGATCCCACCCTTTCCCTGTCGAAACAGTTAAATGTATCCGCCTCTTCTACTCCAACAGATATTTATCTAGCACTTCCCGACAGTGGAACTCCCTTCCTGTTACTTGCTTCCCTGATAGTCATAATCTTCAAATATTCAAATGTAATTTCAATCCAAATCTTCTGATGCCTAGACCTTGATCCCCGTCCTTCTCTTTATCCTTTTCCTCACCCCCACTTATTCTTGTTCTCACTCTTTGTAACTCCTTGCGTACGAGTTGCACTCCCACCTTGGTTGGTGGGGAATGCTTAAAAAATAAAATAAAATAATGTACCACTGATCAACTAATAATGCATATTTCATACTGTTTAGCGTCAATGACTGTTAGAAATGTATATTAAACTTATATATATTACACAAAATGTCAAGTTTGGCCGTCCAATTGATTCGTCTGGCAATCGCGTGAAATTCAAATGTTTGCTTGTAATGTATCCAGATTGAACATATTACCGGACCATCCATTATCGGAAAATCGGTGGCGTAACTGTATACCACAATGACAGCGGAAAAATGAATGGCAAGACGAAGAAAGAAAACATAATCGTGACGCGTTTCCTCCCGTGAAGAATTTTTTTTTTTTTTTTTTTTTCAGATAAGGGTTACATTGATGGAATCAATTTTACATAGGAATGCATACAAATGCAGAGGGGAGAAATGCAACAAACACCGGTTGCATCAAAACGTTAAAGATACAAAGACGCTTAGCCTTCAAATTGATATTCTTGTCATCTGATTTATCTTGACGTTAAACATTTGTTCAACAGTTTATCGCTTTTATTTTTATTGTTATTACTTTAATTAATCTACATTGTATCAGCGGTGATATTGTGAGGAAAATTCGCCATGATGCATGATACAGGGCGAGGAATATACTGGAGAGGACGCCTTAATTAAGGATCTTTCCATGCATTATCATCTTAATAAATAAATTTCTTTAATTAAAACTGCATTCTTTAAAAATGCATTGTATTCAGACTTATTACGATGGATTACAATTTCATTAGGTACATTGTTTTGTAAAAGATCACTCTTACGTTCAGATATAATATGTCAGTAAATTTCTACATATTTAACCCGGGTCTGGACTATAAAGCCGAATCTTAAAATACCGAATGCGAAATTTAAAATAAATTGTATCAAAATCTCAAAAGATCATGATTCCGAAATTTAAAATCCTGAAAGAATCAAAATTCCGAAAAATAATCTTTTGGGAGAAATTGAAAAAGAAAATTTTGGAAATACCTTTATTTCTAAACATTTAAAAAAAACAAAAAACTAGCGTTTAAATAGTGTTTATACATTTGAAACATTCAAAATACATTAAAAAATATATAAAACCAGAATATAGGAATAATTTATAATGAAAGATTATGTTGTAGCATACCTACGGACGATAATGAGTAGGCGCCCATTCTGATAAATAAAGTAGGTCTGCAATTGGAGATTCGTCATCAGCTTGGCTGTTTAAGCTCTCTGCGTTCCAGCGCAAGAGCATCCCCAGACGACCCTATGCTGAAGTGCAGAGGTTCGTCTCGGGAAACACCTACCCGACCCTGTTTTATACGGGGTCTACGGGGAATTTGGGCTGAGCCTACGGGCTTGGGAACCCCACATTAAATTCCGCCTTGTGCCGCATCTTACTGTGTCGGGCAGTTGGTAGATATCATTTGTTGACTACTTCTTCCACGCGTCGCTGGCGAATCTTATATGTGTTGTTCTTGTCCTAAGTATTATCGTTCATTACCAACCTTCGTGTGATTATTCTTCCCTATGTTACAATAGATTATGAGCAAGAGCCCTAAGATAGTCCATAAGATATGGTCGGTTTTCACGATCGTTAACTAAATTTTTAAAACTTTCAACACGATGAAATACACATTGTTTTTTTTTTCTTTTGGGACAAGGCTCTCCTCAGAGAAGGAGTTCACATTCGTTTTCTTCGTGTTGTTGCTCTATTGAAACTCTCCAATAATGCAATAAACCCCAACGTGAGCATTGCCTACTAAATTTTCCCATCGCCTATGCCATAATCTGGTTTTATATTTTAGTCAGAAACCCTGCAATTGAGTGACAAAATGAAGTCCATCCAAAGGTAGACACTGCCCTTTTATGCCATTTTCTAGCCGCACGCACTGGCAGGATGTGACACGAGGTCATTTGAATGTGGGGAGCCCTGTCGTGTGCACACAGACCAGGTTCAAAATAGCTCATTACCCACAACCGTCGGTTGCACTGGCGTCGGTATTGCTACCGATAACGCCTCTTTAGTGCAACGAGGGAGTACGGCCGCGGTCAGCTGTTTCCCGAGACCGAGACAACACAGACACAACTGATGTGGTTTATCCGTCCGAAAGCAGGGGAACCTCGATGTGGTGTAATGGTTAGCAAGCTTGGCTCACTAGAACAATTACGACTGAGTAGTGATTTCACTGGGTGTCGCCTAATTTCGACCTTGTGCCACATCTAAGCTACGCTTGGAAAATCACTATCCGTCTGAGAGCAGATACAACACTTTGATCCCAGCCCAGAGGCCACTGAGTAATATTTGAATTCTTTGAATTGGAAAAGAACAAGTTCAGTTTCCCTAAGTTTATCATGCAAAATTGATTTTTTTTGTCCGGACATGTTAGAAGTGCTACTTGAATGCATTCATTTATCTCCCTCTCTCTCATTTTTTCTTTCTCTTTTTTCTCTATTTTTATTCGCTCTGCTTTTCTTCTTTCTTTCCTCATTTTTCTTTTTCTCTTCACTATTTTCCATTCAGTCTCCCTCCTCTCTTCTGGCTCCTTTC
>CAHIKZ030000664.1:232500-240000 GCA_903632075.3 Acanthosepion pharaonis | reverse complement strand
GGGACCTATACCGACGTCATTGAACTTTGCTAAATATTTTCAAGTTCTGGGGGAATTTATCGACCAAAATATTACGTTGAAACCAACAAAGATGAGTTTTCTAATCTGAATAATTCATGAAAAAAAGATGTTATGTGTTCCATTCCTTGAAAGGTCATTGATTCTGATAGCAAAGAAACAAAGATTATAAGCTAGCTCTCTGAGACAAATTTCTGTTCTGTGCAATTTGCCAAAGGTTACTAACCGAGAAACACCAGAGAGTTGAGAAAAAGCAATATAAAAGAGAATTCACTTTCAAATTATTTATGGCAACGCAGCATTTTAATTTGAAAAGTAGTTCAATGAAATCGAGAAATGATTAATTTCTCGTCTAGGCTGAATAATATATACACGTGCTAAAACGAAACACAATAGTTTCAAAGCGCATGTTTACTTGGAGTAAAGAAAGGGAGAAATAGGCCCGATTAGTTTCTGTTCATTTATCTCATACATATATTTAATTGGTGTTTGTTGTTGTCACAATGTTTCCAGCCGATTCCTTCTTCGGCGTCCAATATAAATCGAGTTTCATTTTAAAATCATTAATCCTCCTGCAACATGTTTCTACGTCATTTTTTTTTACTACCAAAGTTTTTAAGAATATTTTTGACTTAAGTTCTTAGATCAAAGACAATTCCACACATTTTCCAGTACTTTAATTTGAAGGTCAAAAATACACCGTTTAAGAACGTTGTGACACAAATAGCAAAAGATAAGATTCATCCAAATTACTGATATTTGATACTACCTACCAACTAGTCATATAGGAAGAAAATGAGTAACTACCGACACCGAGGTTCGAACGTGACACTCTGGACTTATGAATATATGTTTTCCACTAGGTGTATAAATAGCGGTGTCAGGCTACTGACTGCAGTGATTATTGAGTGACTATTGAGTGGAACTATCCAGTCGAATCAGTGTGAATTATTGTGCGTCGATGATTTGGATTTAATTTAGGATTTACCGGACGTTAAACCGAGCCGCGCCACTAACAAGATATTCACTGAAATGGTTAATTATCTTTGGTTGACTTTTAGTTCTTTGTTCTTGTTAAGTATTTATTTGTGGTTGTAATCAAATGCTTCTTTATTTTAACATTGAAGTCTTGAGTTATACGGCCACCGTACGTCAAAAAACAACTCAAGAACAAATACAAGTGAAAAGAATTTATCAAAACTTAATATAAAATTTGTTACATTTATTTAAAATACAATAAGCGATTTAATTAAATCAAATAAAAATGATGATAAGAAACAGACTAAAATGTGAATAGACTGTAAAAATGTCACAAGATTTCATAAATGGTATCACAAGCTTTCCATAGACTCATTGAGAGGAATTTCTGGCAGTCCATGCCTTAAAGAAATACAAAACGTTGTACTAACAACTACAGCTCACACATTATGAAAAGCTTTATCTATGTAAAACGTATCCAGAAAATTGTTAAAAAATAATTGTTCTAATCATAAATTGTTTGAATGAAAATGAATCGAAAGGACAATTATATTAAAAGATAATTATTCGAAATCGCATGTTTGAAATACATATGTGGTCTTTGCTTTGAGAGAGTCACTGCTGATTTATCGAGAACTACTAGCGCTTTTGAAGGATTGCATAGAGTTATTTTGCAGCAAGTGCCATCCCATCATCCCATTATATGGAAATTCTTAAAAGAGATCAGGACTTGCAAGAAATTCATATTGCAAAAGTAAGAGCCAGTTGCCAAAATATCAAGAGCACCAAGAAATGCCACGATGTAAATGGAAGACTTAAAAACTTAGTAGCATCCTTTAACGAGTACTCTTTAATAGTTGACTAATTGCGTGCATTATCATAAAACTGAAGGATATAAGGATTTTTTTGCTTACTAAATTGTTTTATTGATGATATATGTTTTTCAAAGAATTATCATTTGTGTTTTTCCTCTTTTAAATTTTTAATGCAATAAAGTATTTTGTATTTCGAATAATTATCATTTAGCATAATTACTTTTTGATTAATTTTCATTCAAACTATTTACAATTCTAATAAATATTTTTGAATAATTGTCTTCGAACAATTATATTCTAACAATGTTCATATAATCATGTAAAATGTGAGAGATCTTCGTTGATTTTTTTTGTTGCTTTTTACAAAAATGATCAGTGGAAACTGTCATGAAACCATATCTGATCTTAAGTCTCCAGTTGGGACCCTGAAAGAAATGTGTATCAACAGAAATCAAAATAATAATAATAATAATAATAATAATAATAATTAGAAATACCCTTGATAATGTCACGGTTTTCATATTTAAATTTTCTGGTGAAACTATTCTTAAGTTAAAGATAGAATAAACTACTTGCGAGATCCTGGGTGTGCAGGCGGTGTAATGGATAGCGGCTCGTAATGAGAAATATGAGAAGCGAGTTCGAATTCTAGTCGAGATCGTTGCATTCACTTACGCAGTAATATATTTGGGAAAAGGTATGATCCCTCTATTCATACCCCAGATAGGACCTGTATCTGAATAAATAATTGTTATCTTTGAAAAATTGTTAGTGCAAAAATTCACGACGCAACAAAAAAAAACTACGCTTACAATCTAGAAAGGATATTTTGGCTTTAAATAACCCACAAAAGGTTGATAAACTGTAAAAAAGTCAATCAATCCTTGTGAGTTCTAAGACTATAAATTACCTGTCGAAATTCTTCTATTGCATCTATTAATATTTAAACTTAACAGCTTTTACGAAATGTTACAATGACAATCATAAATATTAATGGAGGTCATGATTTCTAGAAGTAAGAGGGTACAAATGAAAAAATTAAAAAGTTTTTCTATTTCACTGAAAAAGACGTTAAACACATAAGAGTATTATCAGCTCTTCTTTCTTTCTTTCTTTCTTTCTTTCTTTCTTTCTTTCTTTCTTGCTTTCTATTTTCTCTCTGTCTTCCTATCTTTCTTTCTTTCTATCTTTCTTTCTTTCTTTGTGTCACTGAAATCAAATAGCGTCTCTTATATGTCTTTTCTGTTTCCCCTCGTGATCAAAACCAAATGAGCTATTTCATGTAAAACACATTCTAACTAAGGAACAGAAATAATAATAATAATAATAATAATAATAATAATAATAAATTGTTATTAAAGACCACAAACAAAAACGGTGCCTTCTTCTTGATATGGCAGTCCCTGCTGACTGCAATGTATCTTTGAAGATATTCAAAAAGCTGTCAAAATACAAGGACCTTGAAATAGAAATCTCGAAAATGTGGCATATGGGAACATCAACAATCCCTGTTGTAGTTGGAGCCCTAGGACTGGTTGGAAAAGATTCCAGTAGACTAATTGAAGGGATTCCTGGAAGTCCATGCCTCAAGGAGATACAAAAAATTGTTCTGACAAGTACAGCCCACACTTTACGAAGGGCTTTATCTATGTAATTTTTTTTTTTTTTTGTCAGTGGAAAGTGTCATGATGCCATTTCTAACCTTAGGTCCATGGGCTGGACCCGGAAAGAAATGTGTAAACGCCAGAAATCAAAGAAAATAAAAATAATAATAATAATAGCAATAATAAAATGACTTCCAAAGTTCTTATTCTTAATTGATTGTAGGTGAATTAAGATGTGCTGCAGTAAATCTCTTTCTCAGTTCTACAGATATCATCTGCCCTACCTGGACCAGCTAAGCATGTCTCCAAAGAGCTGACGTACTGTTCATCTCTGTTTTTGAGCAGGAATAGTGAGAGAATATAATAGATGGATGTCAGATGTTAAGTTTGGATGATGAGGCAATCAAGTTTACTTGGGAGTCACATCTGGGATCATTGGAAACGCCCTCAATCGAAGACCGTTTCATCGGACTGGGTAACCAAACCTGAAGTCATTTTTAATTGGGCCTCACCTGGAAGCTTAAGCGATTTTTTTAAAATCAAAACCCCTCACTATATCGCGCGCGTTTGGCTATGATGCATGTGTCTGGCATACCCTTATCAAACTGGTTGTCAAGTTTGGTATATTCGGCTTTGTATATTTCTATCCCAGCATCAATTTGTTGGCGTGTTGCCTTTTCACTCACTCCGACCAATACTACCATTACGAATACTGCAAATATTACTACTAATGTCTAGACTCCTAATATATCCTGAATAGCTCTTTTAGCCCCCGACAGACTCTTTATCAGTTTTGGATATCAACCCTATTTCGGTGCAAGCGTTTCATCTGCAAATATGTGACGGTATTGCATACTTCGCGTCGGATACCGAAATAGACTTAATCTCTAAGCGTTCTCTTGACTAAAATCCCACGTACGAAATATAGTTCCTAATTTAGGGAACAAAATTAGAAGAAAAAACGATATTGATCATCGTGATAAACAATGATGACGATGATGATGATGATGATGATGCCACTGGGATTGGGGATCAGAACTAAAATACTGGAAATAATTGTAAACGGCATTCAGTCTTTACAGAACAAAAAGTACAGTTTAAGGGTTGTTTTCTTTACTTTTATTTATTTATCCCAGCGCTTTGAATGGCGCCAAATACTATGTCTTTCTCGACTTATTCTAGTTAAAATTGCTTCAGAGAAGATGCAACATTTTCTTCTCTCCATAGGAAGGATTTTGGTTGGTTAATTTTGTTTAGCGGCATATTAACACCTCTATGGATTATTTAATGTCAAAATCTAAATATTATGAACACAATTATTGTTGTGGATTCCGAGATGAAATCCGGTCTCAAAATGAATGACAAACGCAGGAATGAAATATAGCAAATAAATGTATTGACGTAATAATACAATTGGTAATACGGTTAGTAGATCCAGAAATGCGGTTAGTAGCAATAATAATAATAATAATAATAATAATATATATATATATATATATATATATATATATATATATATATATATATATATATACAGTCTGGGAAATTCAGTATCGAAGTATGACTTCCTTCTGAGTCTACGTGCTCGCAACTGTGACTCTTACAAAGCGGTTACCTCACACTCTCACTTCCTCTATTACTCTACCTCTTCCGACTTCCGGGTATTCACCGGCAGTAGTACACACTGGTCCACTTCACTTGTATGAAAAAGGGGTGGACCACATAACAATTATATGGCTTCAACTAAATATATTTTGAACGCAAATTGTATGCCTTCAAATAACAGATAAAATGTATTGTTGCTCATTTTGCTATAAAATGTATTTTTGGTAATTCTGCTATAAAAATGTCTTACTGGTCATTTTGTTTTAAAAATTGTTGGTAATTTTGCTATAAATAGATATTGTTATTTTTTTTTTAATATAAAAATCGATTGCTCGTATTTCTACAATAAAATGTGTTTTTATACTTTCATAATGTTTTTGTTTGGGAATTCACTTTTTGCCTATATCTAGGATCCTAACAGGTGCTACCACTCCGAGTTAGGGTGGACTTAGGTACAACAGTAATTAAGAGGTGATTTTACGCTCCACAAAATCTCCAATTTCCCTTTAGAGGCATTGCTGCTGGATATAGTCTATCATCATACCCAGGAAATAGAAATGACGAGATCAAATTAAGTCCTGGCGGATCTTAATACAAATATAACATCGAAATCTATATAAATACTTTAATTCTATGTTTGATGTAAATAATCTAATTCTATTCTATAGAAATATAGTACAGAAATTTAGAGTATAAAATGCAAAATGATTCAATGAGAATATATATTTCAACGGATTCGGGCAAACGAAATGAATTTGATCAGGTATTGAAATATGAACGCCACTCAGATGCGTTTTTAGAGAATTGAAAAAGGTAAACATTTTAAAATTCAGATGGATCACACTTTCCATACTAGGAGGCTGGTCTCGTCATCGTGAGCAAATAAAAAAGAAAAGATGCCAGATCTGAAAGCAGACGAGAATGAATTTGAGAGGGAAAAGCTGAATATCTGGATCGTGCTAGAGAAATCCAAATATCATAGAAAGTGCAAATAACGAATGTACTCAACATTATTGGCGAACCTGGAACAGTGCCCAAGTGACTTGCAAAGAGGTTGGCAAAACTGGAAATCATCAGAAGACTTGAAACGATTCAGATACAGGGGAGGCTGCTGGTTATTTAAGGATATTTTTTTTATTATTTAACCCACAACACTGACAGCCAATAAACACCAGGCATGAACCCGTAAATACAAGAAAGCAATAATAATAATAAGAAGAAGAAGAAGAAGAAGAAGAGGAATTTTTAGACCACAGAGATATTTAGTGTCTGCGAAAGGAAGACAACTGAAGATTTTAGAAATTTACTATCACTCAGTCTCCAGCAATAATCTGGGGTTAGTATGCAAATGAAATAATAACACTACTGCTACTACTACAGTTCTTTAACGAAACCTATTGCTATCAGTTACGTTTTGTCTGCTTGATGTCTCTTGAGGTTTCTCGTTGAAACTTGGAGGCAGCTCGTATAGTAAACGAGCAGATTCCAAACATACAAATAATAATAATAATAATAGCATTAGTATTTTTCTCTCAGTATTCATTATTAATATAAAACGGCGAGAAAACCATTAATACTACTGCTACTACTACTACTACTAATATAAGATGTTGCAGAAAAGCTCTTGAACTAATGCCTGACATCAGTATTTGAAAGATCACATATCATAATTTGTTGTAAAGCTTAAAGAAACATGGGAGCAATATTCCATGCCATCTCATAGATATAGCAGTACTTTGAGATAAAATATATATCTATTAAAGTATATGTCAAAATAAATAAAGGAATATTGAAATGGAAAAAGATATGGTAGCTTAAAACTACTATAATACCTATTATTATAATACCTGTTATTATACTTCCTATTATTCATATTATTAAAAGTATAATAGTAGTTTTAAGGCACCATATTTTTTTAATTAAGCATTGGGTTAAGGTAAAAAAAAAAGATACAAACAAGAACATTATCAGAATTCCTAGTAGAACCGATTTACAAGATATTCAAAAAAATGGAATCGCTCGTTTATTCAAGATACTATTAATGGAAAAAAATATAAACACTACATGTTCAGTATCATTTAATGTTTTCAAATAGAATGCATATATATATATATATATATATATATATATATATATATATATATATATATTTTACTACTTTGCCTTAACATAGGTCTTCAGTAATGACACGGTAAGAGATTGTACTAAATAAAAAGCTACAGAAAATAATAATAATAATAATAATAATAATATTAATAATAATAATAATCACAAGTAAAGCTTACGAAGGGCTTTATCTATGTAAGGGTGTTTTTTTCCTCAAAAAATGCTCATATCATGATGCCATTTCTGACCATAGGTTTCTGGTTAGTATCCGGAAAGAAATGAGTATATGCCAGAAATGAAAGGATATAATAATAATAATAATAAGAAGAAGAATAATAATACAAACAAAAACGTGCCTCCTTATTGATATGGCA
>CAHIKZ030000664.1:210000-225000 GCA_903632075.3 Acanthosepion pharaonis | reverse complement strand
TTTTTAATAAAAAATTGCCAGTTAACTGTTTTTCACTTTGTAGCTAATGTCGTAAATAAAACAAAAACAATAATTTAATATATATATATATTAAATAAAAGAAAACCATCCTTTATATATATATATATATATATATATATATATATATATATATATATATATATATATATATATATATATATATGTGTGTGTGTGTTTTTTCTACTAGTATGTTTCTAATGGAAACATACTGGTAGAAAACATAAATATATAAAGTGCAAAGTGCATCCACCTGTAAAAAAAGATTAAAAATAATTTTAATAATAAGAAAAAAAACAGGTCTTAAAAATATTAACTACGATCAAGGCCACAATGTGCTAACCGTATTCGGAAATTAAAACATCCATACTACACACTAAGACATACACATAATGCACACAGTCAATTAAGCTGAAAAATCGAATCATCCTTGATAATGGCTAAAGGTATAGCCGAAAGCGCTCGGAAATATAAAACATTTGGACAGTTCTTACACGCACTTTGTCCAGAAAAGAAAACCCTTGTTCGAACACAAGAAAAAGTAAATAAAAAGCTTAACCGTAGTAACTTGTCTGTCGTTTTTAATGAAACATGCATAAACGAAGGATTGCTGGTTACATATATATATATATATATATATATATATATATATATATATATATATATATATATATATAAATAAAAGAAAGCAATCATTTAATATATATATATATATATATATATATATATATATATATATATAAAAAGATACGAAAATTATAACATAAAAATGTTATAAAATCACTACAAAATAGCCATTTTGTTTCAACACTGCTGGTGAGTTCAATACCCGGTAGTGGAGAACTTGGAAAGGGGAATTAACAGGAGATAACTGACATCCACTCAACATGGCACATGGAACTAGAACAGTCTACCCCAGTGAGCGAAATAAACGGTTCAGTTCGACATTCCAAAAAGAAGGTCGGAGTGTACAACGGCCGAAACGTTGTAATAAATATGACGATAAAGATGAGGACAATAGTCCGAATAATGTAAATAGTACATATCTATTTATCTCTCTCCCTTTATATATATATATATATATATATATATATATATATATATATATATATAAGGTGTATTTCAGTAAGCAAGAATTCTTTCTCTTAAAAAGGTTACAAACAGGCAAAGGTGGTACTGGAGTTGAAGGAACAGCAACACGGGCGTAGATGGAAGAAAGAGAGTTTATTGTAAAGAGAATATATTACTGAAAGACAGGGTATCGACTAAGACTTTCCGACAGTCAGACAGATAGACAGTCTTATCACTGTATCTAACGTTGGTTAGATACAGTGATAAGACTATCTTTATTCACTGTCGCATGTGTCCTTGACAACATCTGTGTATGAATTTCTGGGTATTATAAACCTAATGTCTTCAGCAACCATTTTCAGTTAGACATATATATATATATATATATATATATATATATATATATATATATATATATGTCAGATGCGATGAGAACGAAAGTAATATATAAATTCCAACGTTCACAGCATTAATCCAAAAGTGAGCTCGATACCGATAGTAGAGCGATAATTATTCCTTTCACATACGGCTTGCCTACAAGCAGGATTTTTCATAACCATTTTCGATTCTCACCCGTCGAAGTGCAGTTGAAATGCACTGAAACCAAGTTGCATCTTTGTAGTGAGTAAAATGGTTTTGTCTATATGATAAAATTATAATAAAGGAATATATATATATATATATATATATATATATATATATATATATATATATATATAATTGACCGTAAGTGCTTATGTCAATAATCACTATGAACAGTTTCTAAATTCTTTAAGTCCCCATAAAAGAAAACACTAAGAACTTAAGAAAACCCAATAAAAACTCATCAAATTTTCCTTGTCCGTCACATACACTAAGTAACTATTCTATTTGCCATAGTAGATTGCTTTGTTGCTCAGTTGGCAAGCACGTATACCATTATTCACGAATGTAGTCTGTGAGATCGGCCTGCTAATCATTTTACCCCAAGCAAGGCAATAAAGCGACTAGGACACAAGGGGTTACTGAGTGTGAGAGACTATGATAAAAAAAAAAACACTATTAAGCAGAGAGAAAAATAAAAGAATAGGAATAAAGAAGACAGAAGTTAACAATTAACATTGCATTTAAAATTTTGAATGTCGAAGTTAACTGGAAGGCAACAAGCCGAAAGGGGGTTTTAGCAGCGAGACGTGTAAACGCAAAAATTGTTAACATATAGAAATTAGGGTTCCATTAGTTATTTCCATTGTAAGATGATGAGACCTTGCTGCCCATCTAGTAACTCGCTTAAATTCATAACGTCTAGGTACCAAAGAGGAAAGCACATCAGAGCAATTACCATGAAAGGATTTACACCGCGGCGAATTGTATCATCAGTGACGTAAAGCAGTTTTTTTTTCATTGAGCCTAGAGAGTATTTGCAGATTGCCTTTCAGAAGTTAAACTCACATTCGGGATTTCGGGAAACACGTGTTCTAATCTTTGATGCCCATAAGGTTCCTTGGTAGGCTTTCGCATAAATTACACCACATCCTGCAGATATATAAATAGCGGTAGCAAGGTATATGTTGCGGTTACTATCATATTTCGGCAGGGTGTGCGGTTACTAATTAGGTTTCGCTAGATAAGCCCAGGTAAAATGTCAAAAAGCAATCAGGTGCCGGGGATGGAAGTGTCGTACGCTGATGAATCGGCAGGCAAAAACAACAAGCCAACTTGAAAAGCTGCAAATGCACATATACCAGCTGCTGTGCAAAAGCTCCGAGAAATTTGACCGTGACAAATGACTTACAGTAAATACATTGCCTCCGCCATTTCCAACCAAGTAATCTGGACCCCAATGTGCACTGCTCACAAAAAGGTAGCGGCAAATATTGGCATACCTTACTTCTGTAGTAGTATGTATTTTCTTCGGGGTTTTTTTTTTCTCTAGAAACTGGTATTATATCAGTGACGCTTTAACCAGGCAAAGCAAAAGTACCTGATCTTGTAGATTGACGCTGGAACAGACATTGCACTCAAACTTCACACCAGACTAAAGAAGTTGTGTGCACGAAGGGAATGAACTGGATCCTCTCTCGGTCACCGAATAGGGAATCACGAGACCTCTCACCTGCATCCGGTTTGCAGTTGTGCGAAAGATTAGTGATAAACGCCGTGATATAAACAAACCGGCCCAGGAGTTTCGGGGCAGTCTCTCACACATCGGAGAAACATAATGTAAGGTCCATGCATAGGACCAGGGCCGCCGGTGGAAATTAACGAAATCACGGTTTAAATCAAATGTTAAGTAATTAAGATACACGCCTCTTGTAATCGACACAGCCACTTCATTACATAAATAAATAAATAAACAAAACAATATCGAATTTACTTATGAAAGGGAACTAAACATTATGTTTTCTCGGTATCACGATAATAATCCAAACGTCAATATATACGGAAAATCTACTAACAAACATGTTCTTGTAAACTACCCCTAATATGTCGTCAAATTCAGCTTAATCATAGATTTCTATTTAAGAACATTCAACATTTACAGCCCTCAATAGGAGAAAAGTACATTGAATATACATTTACTAGTACCAGTATTGCAAGTATATAATGTTAAGAGTAAAGTATCGCTGGCCACTCGTATTCGAGGATACCCGTCTACTAGTGCGGCTAGCCAATCCCTGTTGCTTGCTCAGGCGTATTTGTGTTTATTCAACACCTACAGAGCGCAGCTGCAACTATGCTGAGCAGACCTTATTTACGGTTTATGATCTCTTTCTGATTTTTAGCATCATCAACAATTAGAAAAAGACCATCACACTTAATCCCTCGGTCATGATGACTTCGTGCTAACACATCTATCGACGGCCCCCAAGGGTTCCGTCAAGCCCAATTTCACTCGCGAGGTTTGGGTCAACCAGTGGTATGATTTTCAGGCACTTCCTTAAGATGCTGGTCTCGACCCCTCCAGTCTGGCAAATCGACCATGGTGAGATTTGAACCCGGTTCTCATGGTCAGAATGAGAACATTCTAACCACTCGGCCACGCTAAGATTAACGCTTACGAAATCCACAATTTTTTTTTTTTTAATTATTTAAGAATTTATCCAATATTAATAAAAATTTAGCAGAACGACTTCAAAAACAGTGATTTACTTAAAGGGCAAAAAAGCAACATTAAAAAATAAGAATATAAATAATTAAAATCTGAAAGAATATACAGAATAGAAGGTTAAAAATATCATGTGAAATACAGAGTGAGGCAAAAGTCGCTCACCATAGAGGTTAATGTCTAGGTCGAAGAGGTCGTGTTAAGTGGCCATCGAGGTCACCAGATCTCACACCCTTGATTTGTTTCTGTTGTAAATAGTGTTTGCGTTTTGTTTTTTTGTTTTTTTTTTAAAAAGGAGCGTTTATTCCAAGCTCTTACATGCCACGCGCGACTTAAATTCGTGTGATCATCTTTCTATTTTTTATTTTGAAAAAAAAAAAACTTTCATCACTTCATGTTCGCTATTAATGTATGCTTGATGGTAGGTTGTGCCACTATAGGGCCTCTCGAAAAGCAAAAACAACACAAACATAATTTACAACGTAATAGTCAAAACACGAGGAAAACGTAACAACTCCAAGAACAAAGGTCCCTTGAAAATGGCTATAGAATTGGCCAAAAGCACTTGGAACAATACAAATTATGGACAACTTTTATATTCGTTAACTCCTAGAAAATGGGGAAATCTTAGGATGCTGGAAAAACTTAATAAAAATGTAGAAAATAAGAAAGAACTTGTTAGGTAAATAATCCCTAAATAAGTTCTTTAATATTTTTGTTTTTATTTTTAAAAAACAGTTCTCGATACAAAAGTAGACCTTAAATTATCATTTTAATTTTTTTAAATGAATCATATTTTTAAAAAAAATAATTATATATATATATATATATATATATATATATATATATATATATATATATATATATATGTATCTTCTCGCCATTTAAATCATTAAATTCTATATATGTTTTTTGTATGAATGATTCATGTAATGTAAATTAAACTGCATCACATACTTGATATATATATATATATGTGTGTGTGTGTGTGTGTGTGTGTGTGTGTGTGTATCATTGAGTCATTTCTGAGTTTATAACTGAAGAGTGCACTTGGCCCAAAATTGCATTTACTGATGGAAAAAGAAAATCCAGGTTTATTCTTGTCTAAAAAAATTGCTTTATTAGAATCGGTCTCAAAGTTGGTCGGCATTAATTTCGCTATTAAACCAACAAAATCACCTGTCCTCAATAAATATAATTTCCATAATAATAAATTATGCCGAATTTTTGAAAGTCCATTAAGTTCTTTATATAATAATAATAAAACAAAATAATACGTTAAAATTCCGGGAAGTTAATTTAATTTTTAGGCTAACAGAAATTCTACGAAAAAGCGCTCAACAGATAACTAGAGGCATAATAACAATAATTTCTCAACAGATAACTAGAGCTATAATAATAAGAATTCAAGGGATTTATTTGACTGACCGACTCAAGAGTTTCGCGTCGAAACGCTCACCAAGGAGAGGTGTTCGATAAATCTTTATAAATATTTCGATAAAAAAATATAAATAGAAGGAACTGCTAGAGTAGAACTGGCGGTTGAATTTAACTATTTCAGCAGTACAAGGGTGGGACCTAGATGCCAATCTAGTAGCCCGCTTAAATTCATGCAGTTGGTTACCATGAAAATATTTGTAGACAGATCGGTAGGAAAGTAACTGAAGTCAAGATGCCTGGTCAGGATTGATTAAATTACAAATCCTTTGAATTTTGTCCAGCATCTCAAGATGAACAGCAGGAGCAGCAGACCAGATATGGCAACAGCATTTAATGCACAGAAGAGTGTCGGCTTATAAATATACAAGATGAATTTTGACGAACCACTTTTCCTTGCAGTAAACGAAGCAATTTATAAGGTACTTTCGACTGTCTCAGTATCGATAATCTTAAAGAAGCATTTGGTGTCTGTGTGATAGGCAAGATCCTATTGGTATCGGTCTGGTATTTAAAAAGCTGAAAGTTTAAAATAGTCCATATGTAAAGGGGTCGAGATTGACAGAGAGTAAAAGAGACTGAAAGAGAAAAACAAATCAACAGAGAATAAGTGGTGAGAAAGAAAGTAAGGCTCACAAAGGGAAAGACAAATTTTCTGAAAAAGAAATATGAACTTTATCAAGGGCAGGCACCAAAATAGATAAAGAGATAAGAACATACTGAGATAGATAGATAGATAGATAGAATACTAAAATCCAAAGTTATATCTTTCTACAAACAGTTTCACACACCCCAAACACAGGCAAAAATACGCACATCTATATAATTAATAGATAAATAAAAGTTCAAAAGACTTATCTTTCGACTTCAAGTTTCGCAGGTGCAGCCCCCGTCAGGGGAAGATAAATCTATTTTTTAAGTTTTTATTTATCTATTAAATATTTTCGGTCTATTTTATAATAGTGAGAACTTTATTGGCAAGAAAACTTCTCCCATTTAAATTCGTTAAACTTCATGTAATTTAATGACTAACGTGTTTTGTTAGATGTCAACGATTTTTTTCCTAGTTTTTTTCTTATTCAATCCATTTATTAAGGTCTCTACATTAGGCATGCAACAATAACTAAGTTTTACATTTTTTTTATTGAATATTTTATGTAACTCAGTTTTTTGGGAAATGTTGCTCTAATAAGTCAAAAAATTATTTTGCCAATTTTTGTTTTTACCGCTAAATTAAATGGAGAGTTAAACCATAAAATCTTTCTCTGCCTATTGTTACGTTTATTCTGAGTACTATTATGGTTATTTATATTAGTATATTCCAATTTATTTTTATATCCACTCTTAGATAGGGCTTCCTCATAACTTGTTTTATTGGCCTCAAAAATGGTTTCTTTCGTCACATGGTATAATTTTGGCTATCGCCTATAAATATGCGTTTCCCTTTGCCTCTTTAGCCAACTTTCCCTGACGATCCGTTTAGGTGAAACCTAGGTAGGTTTGTCTGGCTCACTAGGTTTATTTATATATATATATATATATATATATATATATAGATAATCATCATATTGTTAAATATATAAGAGTAATATATACAGTACTAATATATAAATGTAGTATATATGTAAATGTATCATATATACGTTAACAACTTTAATATATATATATATATATATATATATATATATATATATATATATATATATATATATATATATATATATATATAGACACCCACAGACAGACTGTCTAATAAAAAATCAGTCAGAGCCTCATCTTATATATATATATATATATATATATATATATATATATATATATATATATATATATATATATATGTATGTATGTGTGTGTGTGTGTGAAAAAGAGAGAGAGAAGAGAGAGAGAGAGAGAGAGAAAGTGTGTGTGTGTTCGCGTGTGGTCGAATTGAGCATTTTCTTTTTTATCCCTGGGGACAAGGTTTCAAATTTCATCATGGTAACTGATGTTATCCTATGGAGGAGAACCCATCGTATGGCACCATTGGAAAATCAGGTATCTGAAAACTCTAGTACGTGTTGACTCAAACTTTGTCAGTGAGACTGAGAAGATGATAATGTTTCTCGATGGTTATCCTAGCCCGAACTCACAAGTCATCGTGACCGAGCCCTTGAGCATAGAGATCTTGTTCAATTTATCGATCATATCAGAACCTGGGGTCCCTCTCCCAGAAACTCTAATATCCGCTCAGCAGTTTCAGTATAAACCACAGATTTGGAGGTGTTGAACAAAAGTGCCTCAGCAGGCGTCTGCAACAGGGAGTAGCTTGCCGCCCTAACAGACAAGCATACTGCAAAACTAGCGGCTATTATTATTATAAATGTGTGTAAGGGAATGTGGATAGCGGCTCGGATTGAGGAATCGGAGAGCCGAGTTCGAATTCCAGTCGAATCCATTACATTCACTGACGTGCTAATAATCATTGGAAAGGTATGAATCCTCTTCTTCTCAAGCTAGCAGGACAGATCGGGTTCTATAGCCTTAGATGGCAATTGGTCTACCACAGAAAGAAACGGCAACCTATTGCGGGAATAAAATCTGCCTCGTTAGTCATGTATCGAAACATACATGATCGCCTACGCGTGTATCATGCATGGCTCACAACTGATGTATGTATATATGCGCACTTGTGTTTGTGTGTAGATACTTAGCGGTTACACTTCTGGATATTTTGGTAGATTCTCTCTCTATATATGTACTTATTTTCACCTACACGCACGTATTTAACTGTACAAAGACGAATATGTCTGTAACTATGGTTGGATAAAATTAAGAATCAAGCTCGCCCTCTTACGGTGGAACGTGACAGTTAAACGGATTTCTTAAAAGCTGAATAGTGCGTGAAGATATCGTTACGTGATTGGTTCGTTTGGATTTCTCGATGGCAGATCGAGAGGAAATCGACATTAGCCGCGAGTGACAAACTGCCAAATCGTTAAGGATCAGGACTGGCCCTTCTGAACTGATTCCAAAAGAGAATCCGAAAGAAACAAAACAAGATTATTCTTTCTGTTAGAACTGGATAATCAGCTCCAAAACGCTATCGGTAACTATATTTTGGTTAGCTCTAGCCAAACCAAAACGAGAAACAAAAATGGAGGAATTTCAAGCTAAAGTTTCAAGCAAAAAAAAAAAAAAAAAAAAATGAAGTGTTCGTTAACAAACTTTTCTTGATTGCTTCAATATTGTATCTTTAGTTATCTATTGAGCGCTTTTTGGTAGAAGTTCTGCTAGCCAGAAAAATACGTTTGAGATCCGGCGGAAGTTAGGAGAGTGCGACGGTACGCAATCGCAGAGTCAGTTAATTTGAAATGTGAGAAGAGAACAAGGCTCGTAAACAGAGTTTATTGCAGCTATTAAACTGAAGTAAAAGTAGTAGTAATAGTTGTAGTAATAGTAACAGCGTTAATTGTAGTCATAGTAGAAAATGAAATTATTAACAGAAGCTTGTATATGCGATTAAATATAACTTAATTCGGTTTTAAATCAAAACAATAAAAAGTCTTATGCTTTTGACTTTATATTATATTATCATATACTGAATATTGTTCGATGATATTGGAATTGAGAACCAGCAAAGATCGATATTAGAGACATAAAAAAATAGTTTATTTAATAATAATGATAATGCCAAGATGCCTGGCTGGTTGTTTCATTTTAAGTTTCAAGAAGGAAACAGCCAAGATGATTTGGGAGTCACATCTTTATACTTGAGAACATTCTCAATAGGAGACCATTTCACTGGAATGAGTTACCTGAACTATTAACTAGGCCCAACCTACCATGTACGTTTGTATCAAAGCTTATCACTATAAGACGCTCATTTGAGTGTGATGCAGGTGTTGTCTATACTCTTATCAGACTGGATTTGAACACCCCGTCATAGACTAATGGTTAATAAATTTGACTAGCTAATTTAATTACGACGGAGTAATGATTTCGACCCTCACTGAGTGCTCCATACTTTTGGCCTTGTGCCACATCTAACTTACACTTAAAAATTACCTTATCAGACTGGGTGACATGATGGGTATATTGGGATTTGTAGATTTTTACCCCAGACTCAGTTGTTTTTTTTTTTGGGTGGGGTGCTATACTCACACTCAGTAATAATAATAATGATAATAGATGTTCATCTCTTTTCATGGAAGAGAGCATCTGGGAAGCACCATGGCCGAGTGTCGAGAGTTTTTTAAGTTTGAATAATGAGGCAGCCAAGGCGACTTGGGAGTCATTTCGGAGACCTTTTGAGCGAACTGGGTCACTCTTACTGACGGTATGTCTAACTAGGTCCCGCCTGAAACATTGAGCTGCTTTTACGAAGACTTGTAACCTAGGTAAGGTTACTGAATAGAATAATCACACGAAGGTTGGTAATGAACGATAATACTTAGAACAAGAACAACACATAAAAGATTCGCCAGCGGCGCGTAGAAGAAGTAGTCAACTGCTAGAAGTGATTCAAGTGAATTTCACAATGAATCTCCAACTCTAGGATATCTACCAACCGCTCTACGCGGTCAGATGTGACACAAGACCGAATTTAATGTGGGGTATCCGAGCCCGTTGGCTAAGCCAAAAATTCCCCGTAGACCCTGTAAAAAACGGGGTCGAATAGCTGTCTCTCGAGACGAGACTCTGACTTTCGACATAGGCTAGTGTGGGGATCCTGTCTTCTCGGTGGCAGAGAGTTTGACCAGCACAGCTGGAGACAAATCTCCATCTCTAGACCAACATACAGTATTTACTACTCTATTTATGTGAATGGGGACATACCCATTATCGTCCGTAGGTATGCTACAAAAAAAACCTATCACTATATCGCGCACATTTGAGCATGGGGCATTTTTATCATTTCACCCCTAGTATGGTTATAATACCTGTAGGTCGCGGGGGATTACAGGGAGTGAAAGTGAATGAGATGACGTCAGTGGGAAAGTGTCTGAAGTCGAGATGCCAGGTTAGGATCGATTACATTACAGACCCTTCCTTGAATTTTTTCAAGAATCCCGTGATATATAATAGGAGCAAATATGGCAGCAGAATTCAGTGCACGGACATATCTTCTTCGTTATGTACCGTGTCCCCTCAGGACGTAAGCGGTCAGGTCCATCCACCATTATCTGTCCTTCGAAGCTCTTAATAAATGTTGTCTTTTTGTTATGACTCCGAAACCTTTTTCCGCCATTTATTTTTCTCAAACTCGCTAAGTAATTTATGTCTTGTTTTCCTCTATCTCGTATGCCATCAATCTTTCTTTTGAGTGTCTTATTTTCCAAGCCCTCTTTTCTCATGCCCTGGAAATTTCAACTGGCCCTTTCCCTTGTTAAGTATAAGTGTGTACTAAGCATTAGCAAAATTCTTCCATGTGCCGCGTCTCTTCAGGACGTTGACGATCATGGCTCTCCACAATTTCCTGTCCTTCGTAGCTCTTCATAAATGTTCTCTTTATGTTATGTCTCCTAAACATTGTCCCTCCATCCATTTACTCAAACCCGATAAGTAGGTTATGTGCCATTTTCTTCTACGCATCTTTCCATCAATCTGTCCTCTGGGTATCTGCTTTTCCAAGCCTTCTTTCCTCATTATGTACCCTTGAAATGTTAACTGTCTCTTTCTCATGTTACAAAAAAGTTTCCTTTTTGTTTCCATTTTCTCTAAAACTCTGTCGTTGCTCACATATTTGATCCATGGTATCCTCAGCATACTTCTGTAGAACCACATTTCTGTTGCTTTAAGTCTCTTCATCATCTTTAAAGGGATTGTCTAGCATCCATTGCGAGGAGAACTGTCTGGCACAACAGAGTGATCTAACCAGCAGTAGACTTAACAAGTGAATTTAAGATAAATCCTCCACTTCATTCCAGTGGAAAATGTCTTTCCAAGAGGACGCAAAGTGTTGCTCTACTAGAGATTAGCATCAGCCACGATGATGAAAGATGGATGTGCCTGATATATTCTTATCAAGGCGACTGTCATTAATGTTGTATTAAGCTGCGTATATTTCCTTTGTTGCCATGTTGCTCTTTCAACCATACATATTTTTTGCCAAAACAAGCCATGAGAAAAACTGAATAAGAAAATGTAAGGAATATGCTCTTCTTATTCAAAGTATAAAAAAGATATTTTTTCAAATCATCTTTTTGTTCCCTTTTAATTTAATTCTTTTTTACGATTCATATTAGAAAAATTTAATCGGACAAGAAAGGAATGTGCCATGTAATTTTTAAAAATGTGGAAAGAAAAGTGATGTTTTTTAGAGGCTATCATTCCAGCAAGAAGCCATTTTCATATATTTTTCCAAGTGACGAGTCTAATTAAAATCAAAGAAACATTTTTTTTATTATTATTTTATATACTCTGAATAGATTATCTGCACTTAATGTTATCGAAGACTTGGAAAGATGAGTTAAAAGTACATTTACTTTAATTTTAACAACTTATTTCCATTTACAAATCTTGAAAATATTAAAATTAAAATGTAGAATTTTTTCAAAGTATTAAGACCTTTTAATTTAATTTTGTTTTCTTTTAAGTCGAAATGTTGGTTAAAACAGAAGAGTATATATATATATATATATATATATATATATATATATATATATATATATATAATATTACATTATAATTTCCCATTATGAAATGGACAAAGTCCGACAATTATTTTAAGATATTTTTTTTATGTTTATACATTCTTTTTATAGATACAAATATTTAAGTAAATACTCTGTTTATAATAAACAGTATTCATAACATTTACCGGCCTGAATGTCCGAAAATATTCGTCCTCCGACAGGAATCGAACCTGTAGGAGGACGAATACCATGAGAAAGAGACGGTTAACATTTCAAGGGCACATAATGAGGAAAGAAGGCTTGGAAAATCGGAACCGTCATATAGTCTACAAAAAGAAAATGTATAAACATAAAAATGTCTTAAAATAATTGTCGGACTTTTTATATATATATATATATATATATATATATATATATATATATATATATATATATATAAAAATTATGTTCATGCTATACAAGGCCCAAGAGGCACTCAAAGTAGGGCTTACAGTGTAACGGACATCATCCCAAGCAACGTAGCAATGATACCGAGACGCAAGGAAACATTTATTCCTTTCTGAAATGGCAGGTTGGGTTCAGTTAATAGTTCAGGTAACTCATTCCAGTGAAATGGTCTCCTATTGAGAATGTTCCTAAGTATCGAGATGTGACTCCCAAGTCGTCTTGGCTGCTTCATTCTTGAAACTTAAAATGAAAGAACCAACTAGACACCTGGCCTTGGCATTACCATTATTATTAAATAACCTAACCAAATGAGAAGGAAAAGCCTCTATGTTTGTCCAACACCCACAGATCTCACTTGTGGTTTATACTGCAATTATGCTGAGCGCATCTTAGTTACAATTTCTGAGAGAAAGGGCATAATCTGTTATGGTCAGCTGTTTAAAAAACGTTCAAACCCTCGGTGTCAATGACTTGTGATTTGGTATTAGCACAACCATCGACGCCTGCCAGATAGATACAGCAATTTTCACTCAGAAGGCTTGAGTCAGCCCGTGGTATGACTTTCAAAGGTATCGCACGCTTACACAGTCCAATAACATCAAGAAATCATAAATTGCCCATGGTATGATTCGAACGCTGGTTTCATAGTTAGAAATCGAACGTAGTAAGAAAAACGGGAAGGAAAACCGAACTAACATCGGAAAAAGAAAGAAAGAAAGAAAGAAGTGGGGAAAATGACTGAAAAGGAAAGAAAATCGTGCTTTTGGTAAAAAAAAGAAAGGCAAAGAAAAAATATGAAGGAAGTATGGAAAGAATGAAAAGTAGAAAAAGACACAATGGATAAAAGAAAGAAAGAAAGAAAGAAAGAAAGAAAGGCGAAAAGAAAGTAGAGAGAGTACAGAAGAAAGTAATAAAAAGTTAGTAAAAATAAAATGATACAATGAAAGAAAAAAAAGCTAAAAAACAAAATTAAATGTAGACAAAATGAACGCTGAATTGGTGAGAGTTGATCCGGGCAATATACAAACCTGAAGATTAATCATTTCATGTATAGTTGGAAAGTGTCGAACTGAGCGTGTTATGAATTGTCTTAAGTAAGCCAAAATGTCACCTATTCACCCTGCTTCTGCTCCTCATCATTCAATCTGACTAAAGAATGTAAGATTCCATGTTTCAGACGGAACATCTAGAGTTTGGGTGACCGAAATGAGGATGTGTGCTCGAAATTGGCATTTATGTTCAAACTCGATTTTCAATCCTTCCCGGCCATTTCCCCCTTCGAAGCAAGTCAAAGAATTCAGAGATTAAGACATGTCTATTTTGAAAACAGAATGCCATTTTGCTAAGACTGCCAAGTTCGAAACAGTTGCCAGAGTAACTTAACATTACGTTATGTTGAGTTATTAGACATGATTGATTGACTGATTCGTTTTTACGGTTTATCAACCCTTTGCATGCTATTTAAAACCAGAACATATTTATAGTTTGTAAGAATTTTTTGGTAAGCATAATACTGATTTAGTGATACAATTCTCATTATTTAATACGTGGTGGTTTCATGCCTTTCCCAACGCAATTGTATGTCTTCAAAGAACAAACAAAATGTATTGTTGGTCCTTTTGCTATAAAATCTATTGTTGGTACTTCTACTATAAAATGTATTACTGGTTATTTTATTTTAGAAATTGTTGATAATTTTACTATAAATATGTATTGCTGGTTATGTTTTCAAATAAAATGTTTTTTATACATATATAATGTTTTGTTGTTGTTTAGGGGTTAATAATTTGCCCATAGCTGGGACCCTAACAGGTGCTACCACACTGGGTTAGGGTGGACCTGGGAACAATAGCAATTAAGAGGTAGTTTCATGCTTCTCAAAACCTTTAATCACCCAATCAGATGCATTGCTGCTGGATGCAGTTTATCGTCATACCTAGGAAAATTTAACGTTCATATTTAAAAAAAAATAAAGACGACTTCTTCAAAAGTCAACTAAACCTTAGAAATAAAGCATATAAAAATCACTTGATGCTAAAGAAAAGATCTCGGAGATATGAGATAAATAACAAAAAATAAATTTAAAATCATTAACATTGTATCTTACCAGTTATGAGATAAGCAGCAGCTTTGATTGAAGTACTACCTACCCTAAGGTGGTAGTCAGTCTAGTAGAAAGCCAACACTAAATTGCGAACAGTGAAAAGGTAACTGGAAACTCCTCCAGTATCTTTGTCAGTGATTCAAAAACGTTTCATAGATAATAAAGAAAATGAACCTGTGTAGAGCCATGATCACCATCGTCGTGAAGGAACGTGGCAT
>CAHIKZ030000664.1:170000-197500 GCA_903632075.3 Acanthosepion pharaonis | reverse complement strand
TGTCAGACTTTTTCAAAGAAACAAAGACAAAAAAAATAAAAAACAAGGCAAAAATTACAGTTTGTTGGAAATCGGAAGCTTCGGGAATATGGCGATAGAAACGCAAAGAGCTCAGGAAAAAGCATTGGGTCGGCAGGAGTGAAGAAGGGGCAACATAAATCGATGGGCTTGTATTTATTTATTTTTTGCTTCAACCCTGTCCGCTTTTCAATATTTTTTCTGATTTTTTTTCTCCGTTCTTTTTTTGTTTTGTTTTGTTTTTCAGTTTGTTTTTTTGTTTTTTGTTTTTTGGGTTTTTTTTTTTTTTCACGAGAATGATGTAAATGGCAAGGTACTTTTTTGTATTTTTTTTTTAACTTTTTAAAAATATTTTTAAGAAAGCAGATGGGAGGTAAAATAGGACGAGGAAAAATTCAGGTGAGACGCTTCAGGAAGAAAAAGTAGTAAATCTAATTCGTCCATTCTGTTTGCTTTCCCAAGATACAAGTCGTCCTAAGAAAACGATTGCGACCAAAAATAATTTAAAATCAATTCTTCTCCCCCTGCAAAGACAGACAAACAAATAAATAAAGAAACAAACAAACAAACACACACACACACACGCGCGCACACACACGCACACACACATATATACGTATATTTCTAATGAATTAATAGATTTTAGCTTTTAATCAAGCATATTTCATTTACTTCAAACATTATTTTTAGTGGATACTCATATTTGAGTAGATTCTTCGTTTATTTAAACATTCTACGAGTCCACGAGTTTAAATAAATGGATGTCCATTCAAAATAAATTAGTTGAAGGAATATATATGCATGTTTGTATGTACACACACACACACACACATATATATATATATATATATATATATATATATATATATATATATATATATATATATATATATATATATATATATATATATATATATATATATATATATATATATATATATATATATATATATATATATATATATATATATATATATATATATATATATATATATATATATATATATATATATATATATATATATATATATATATATATATATAAGGTGTAACAGTAAAATTATCCAAATAGTGTAACAGCATGGGATAATTGTCCATCCCATAAAAGGTTTAATACCAAACAAAAAAAAAAAAACAAAAAAAACACTAAACTAATTGAGTTTCTTTTCCAAGGTTTTCAGTTAAGACGTTTAGCCATCTTGACACCATTTGTCGTGAGAATAACTGAAAAAACCTTTGTATTATTTAGCTATAAAGAGAACAGGTTAAAATTGTTTTGTGTCAGTCCCACTATGTCTATCTAACTGAGCAATGGTGAGAGGAAAAAGATTATTCAGGCATTCAGTAATGGCGCTAACATTCATACTCTGGTTTCTATCTTCAAATTCCATTCAAGAACCATCAAGTGAGTAAGTTTTAAAAAAAAAGAGGGAACAGTATAGAGGAAAACTGGATCAAGGGATCGCAACATTAAGAGGGATCATCATGACAACTTAGAGCTAAATACATTCTAATTGTTCAAAGTCCAATAATGTTCTAAAAGGCCTCGGTGAATTCCATTAAGCTAGCACTTCTAACATACAACGATTCAAAGCTTAATCTAAGAATTGGACAGTTTTGCTGCTACAGGATTTGGACAATTTTGCTGTTACACCCGGTATGTGTGTGTGTGCGTGTATATGTGTGTGTGTGTGTGCGTGTATATGTGTGTGTGTGTGCGTGCGTGCGTGCGCGCGAATTGTGTATAGAGAAAGTTTTAATACAGCTGTTCGCACTTTATCGTTCCGATTCCTTTATCAAAATTATTATTTCAATGACTAAACATCAGAATTATCGGTTAAAATTTAACGAAAAATTGAGAAACCCATCCCAGCTAAGACCCACCACGCCGCGTAAATTGAGGCGAACTGCCCTCATCCCCTTCCTTCAAGTACTAAGTTCCACTCAGATAGTTCCTTCCCAATAACTGTTACTTTGTGAAACCGGATTCCAAGAAATGCTTTCCCAATCACTACAATCTCTTCAAGTCTTGGGTAAACCGTGATCATTTTAGGATAACCGCATAAACTGTGCCTCTTACTCTTACCGCACACACCTTCAGTGACCCTCTACCACAGGTGACCCTTAGGACTTGTATAGAAAGAAGTTCAGTACAAAGTGTATTGAACTGCATGTATGTTTCATCGTTCTCGGAAATTTTTCTTGGCCGGTCCGAGAATCTTTCCGCACTCCTATTTATATACAGGCTGTTTTGAATGTCACTATGCACTTATATTTTTATTAACAGACATGTTTCAATCACAGAATAAAGGAGAATAACATGAATGAAATTTATAAAGAATGTTTTTAAAACCTTAATGGAGTGAATTGCGTAAATAATCAAGCTCCAGATAAGAATGGTGAAGCCCGGCCTGTGGCTTTGGACATCTCGAAATCTTTCACAGGCAGGACCTCTCCTTTGGAAGAGAGTTAGGTTTTATTGTCTGATACTCTAGGTGTCTGCAAAAGATGAAGTACCAGGTGGGGCTTGGGAAATTATTCCACAGTGTTGCCGTTAAAACCACTTTAAACATTGACCATGCGTCATATATTAGTGCATTAAAAAATAAATGCTTCCTGGCTTTTTAGTTGAGACTCGATCACGGCTACGACTAGCTTGGACCGGCTCAGGTCTGGACCAGCTAGGACAAGCCAAGACCAGCTATGACTAGCTTAGACCAGCTCTGACCAGCTTGGACAAGCTATGACCAGCTAAGATCAGCTTGGACCAGCGGCCTGAGTGAAAACACACAGGTCCCCACGTTAAAAAACGACCTTGTGTCACAACCTGACTCAGTGGGGCGTCAAGTAAATAAACGGCCTTTTAGTTGAGATCAAAGTGTAGTATCTGTTCTTATCATCTTAACCTGATTCTCTTTCCCCACTTTTAGCTTTCATTTTCTCACTCAAACCAAATAATATCTTTTTCCAGAGTTTGGCATGCAGGTCTTCTTCACAAGCTGAAAAGTTACGATGTCTCTGGACAAATTTTTGAACTGATCTAATCTTTCCTATCGAATCGAGAAATGAAAGTTATCCTGAACAGCCACTCTCCTAAACCCTTTCGTGCTAATGAAGGTGTCCCCGGGGCTCCGTTCTTGGTCCTACTTTGTTCTTGATTTTCATTAATGACCTTCCCAATGGCATCAGATCTCAACTTGGTATCTACGCTGATGACACAATCATTTACTCTTGACCCGATACTAAGTCTGATCAGTTTGATAAGGTCAAAATGGCAACTGATATGCCAAATGACTTTCAGTCTGTCATTAACTAGGTAAAAAAAGATGGCTTAACTTTAACGCATCCAAAACTAAACGGCTGTCTATTAATCATCAGCATGGTCGATGCTGACCGCCAGGAAAGGGACTCGTTGCACGTTCTTTGGCTAACGTTCTCGGCTGACATGAGTTCAATCTCTTTCGCACCTTTGTAAGTTCACCCCCCTCACCTCGTGCCTTTTCTATAAATGCTGTCATGGTAATTCGCTATTGTGCCCAGACTCTTTGAATTTAATCGTTAGTACTAGACTGGCGATGAAGTCTCACAAATTTTGGCTAAATATGAAATTAAGTTAACAGTTTTTTTTTCTCGCACTTCTTTCTTGTAGAAATCTCTTCCGGTTCCATTTTTTCCAGCCAAGTTTAATCTGCAAAAACTTAAATGCAATGTCAAGCACTCTCTACAATCCTCCTGATATCTCATCTTTAGTTTTCGCTCCTTAACAATGTTAGTGTTTATAACTCCTCCTCTCCCAGCAACCTATTGTGTCTCAGTGGCATTATTGCCTTGCTTGGGGTGAACTCGATTAAAAATAAATCTGAAATTTAACCGATATGATTAGAAAAATGCACAGTAACTTTCCAAACACACTGTTATGGCTTCTTCATTTTAACGCCCCAAAAACAAAACTGTATTAATCATCCAAGAGACTCCTCTCTGTCTTCCATCAACATGGCTGATAAACTTTACGTCCCTTATTGAAATAATTGCTTCAGCTGTTTCCATTGTAATTAATTTTACGAATGAATATGCTTATAAAGCTCCGTAAATTTCAAGATTAGTTATACCAAAATCTTCGCTTGATTATGAAGCAGAGCTTGATACTTTAATTCAATATAATTTTAATAATTATATTGAAGTTTTCAGCTCTTGTTTTTGAAACATGAGAACTCTTATGTAGTGAAGGAATCATATTTTTTTTAAATAATTATATATATATATATATATATATATATATATATATATATATATATATATTGCGGATGATAACATTGTAACACCCTAAAGGACAATTCGGACTTTAAACAAAATGCATCATATGCATACTACGAATCAGTAGATATCTTGATTCGGCCATCACAATGTAATAACTGTTTGCAATGGACCACGTGTGTCTGAGCCCTAGAGAATGATCCATGTAGCGATAGACTTTAATGAGGCGAACGAATCCATTGCAGGTGTCACACTAGTACTAATTCAACGCAGTTTCCCCAACAATGGTCAAATGAACATTTCAACACGTGGAGGACATGTCCTATTCGGCCACGTAGAACGGATGCTCGCTAAAATCGACGGCATCAGTGGCAGACTGCACGGCGTCCCCAGTACAGACCATAGCAATTCTAGTTTCAATAAAGCTAACACCAGCCGCGGGGAATCGCTTACTTGCAGCGGCACTAAAGAGCATGCATCCTTACAGTCAGATTCAACTGATACACGCCTCCGGTGGTGCACGCCTAAAGTGGTGTCCCAAGAGCATTACATGGCGTGATGAAATAGCGCTTTCTCGTGTTTCGTAATTGGCTTCATGCAAGTGATTATCACTTGCACGTGCAAATTGAACTTGAGAAGCGATATTTTCTCGAGCGTAGTACCTTCCTAAGCGTAGCTCATATGTGGCACAAGGCTGAAAGTGTACGGACACCCAATGAGGATAGATCTCATTATTCAGTCGTCACTGATCTAAAGCGGCAAGTTTGCTAGTCGTGGAAAATGACGCTAAATATATTCCAACAACCAAGAAGCTTACTAACCATTACACCACATCGCAGTGCCCACGTCTTTTCGAGCGTATTCACCAACAATATCATGATTTGGGGCGCTAAAAGTTAAAACTCACGCTTTATTGTGTTTATTGAAATTGAACAGTTCTACTTACACCCAGGAAAATTCACAACCGATGCTGCACCTGGTTCCTGGAACAGGAAGACGATGTTTTATTCCAGCAGGATAATGTCTACAAGATTACTCATGATACTCTTGCAACATCTGTGGATGGCATGACGGCCAATCCTGTCCGCCATTGAAGATAGCTTAAGAGCCACCATATCGAGCGGCATTAAAGCTAACTTCTGTAGAGAAGTTTGATCCATGGTTTAAATTCTTATGAGAACGACAATGGCTCTTGAATCGAGGTGTCCTGCAATATTTTTTGCAAACGCGGTAAACTAATGTGTTCTGTACATGGCCTGGAGTGTTTTGTAAATTCTGTTCGGTGACGCGTGATTTTTAATGTGAATGAATAGACTGGTTCGGTTCCTCAACGTTTTCTCACACCCCATAAATGTTATGTTATTCCCAACGTAGTATTGATCGGAATTTGTCCAAGGTCTACTAATATGACTGCCCTTGTGTCTAATGAGGTCTCTCATCGGAGGAACATACACAGCCGCATTGGTCACATGTGAATTGATGCGATATTTGTTAAATAATTTCCTCTTTCCTGAACGCTTGACACATTGGATGTTTTGATCACAAGTAGCAGTTTCCCAACTCAGGATGTTCTATATGACAGGCTGCAAGGGATTCTTTTAAACAGTGCTTGAAACACTTTATTGGTTTCTGATGAGGCAGAGAGCTAAATAACTACTCGCTTTAGAGTATTTGATTTTGTTCTTTTTAAGTGAAATATAGACGCATATTTTTTAATACTAAAACGCTATTTGTAGAGATTATACATATTTGAGTAGGCGTTTATTTATTAACTGGTATATTTATTTTCACCTAATGGCCTGAGTATCTGAGAAATCTTATTAAAAGAAAGAAATAGCAGGAATTGAACCTGTGTCCCTCAAAGAACAGAGAGCCACCGTTTAGCCCAGTGCACCTTACCGCTTGGCCATGAAAAAACAGATGGCCAGGCAAAGTCAACTTCATGCTTTTCAAGTGAAATTTCTCCTATCACAGATTTCTCAAAGATCTTTTATATCTGCAGTTAGTTTTGTTTCAAAACGGTAACAAAGAGAATTTTTTTAGAAAGGAATTTTTTTATTAATCCGATAGATTTGTATCACTTTAAAGATTATTTTTAGTGGATACTTGGATTTGAGTTGATGATCTGTTTATTTATTAAACAGTATATTTATCTTCAGTTACCAGCCTGAATATTCAAGAAATTTTATTGAAGAAAAAAGTCCCCTTTGGCAGGAATTGAATCAGCATTCCTCAAGGAAGAGGGAACCACCATTTAGCCAGGCACACCTTACTACATGGCCATGAAGGAACAGATGATTGGGTGAAATCAGTTTCATGGCTTTAAAGTGAACTTTCATTCTTTTCTTCACATTATTATATATATATATATATATATATATATATATGAAAAGAATGGATTTTTTTATTTACTAATCTGACAGATTTATATTACTTAAATGTTATTTTTAGTGGATTCTCGTATTTGATTAGATGCTACATTTATTTATTAAACAGTATATTTATTTATTTTCGTCGACCAAACTGAACATTTAAGAAATCTTATTAGAGAAAAATGTGCGTTCTCTGCCATGATATGTTTTCTTTAATTGGATTTCTCGAGTAGTCAGGCCGGTAGCTGCAAATAAATAAATAAAAGGAAATGAATGAAGCATCTACTCAAATAGGAATATCCATAAAAAATAACGGTTAAAGCGATGAAAATCGATCAGATTGATAAATTAAAGCGATTAACATTGTTTTTTTTTTAGCATTACGCCCCGAGCAAGGCGTGAAGCCACTAGGATGCAGGGGGTTGCAGAAGATTTGGAGCGAGATCAGATAGGAGTGATAGAAGAAAGGATGAGGAGAAGGATAGTGGGTAGATCAAGGTAACTGGAGGTGTCGATTAACATTACATTTGAATAGTTGGAGATTATAGCTCTCAGGGAA
This sequence comes from Acanthosepion pharaonis, assembly GCA_903632075.3. NCBI lineage: Eukaryota > Metazoa > Mollusca > Cephalopoda > Sepiida > Sepiidae > Acanthosepion > Acanthosepion pharaonis. Next base: position 190,297 of record CAHIKZ030000664.1, on the reverse strand, counting down.
ACAGTAATTGGGAAGGGTGTTCCACAGGCGAGAGGTGCGAGGTATGAAGCTATTGGAGTAGAAGAGACGGCTACATTTAAAAGTTTCTAAATTTTTTTATTTATTGATAATATATATATATATATATATATATATATATATATATATATATATATATATATCATGAATTATTCACACAAAAACAAATGCAATGGTTAATGATTTAATTGGCGAGAAATCCATCGTCGCAAACAATTCAAATAATATAAAAAAACCTCCTAATCTGTTATGAATGAAAAGATCCTTGTTTCCATAAATTTCTGCCGCATTAGTTCTTATTTTTTACTACAAGCTTTCGTCTGTTCCTACAGACATCTTCAGGTATGGAATAGATGTTGTTCTTGTTTTTCTCTTAGTAATAAGAGGACAACGAAAATATATGTATTGTTGTATCCGAAAAATGCTATTGGAAATGAGTTATTGTTTTTGGAGCGTGCAATAGCAACGCTGAGTTTGATTTTAAATTTTTTACAGTTGTGCGTTCATGTACAAATATGGTGCTGAACGAATTTTTTACTGGTAAATTTTCTGTCAAAGTGGCATGAACTATATTGTTCAATAATTACAGTAATGTCGCACTTATTATCCAAAAGTCGCACTTGGATCAGTTATTTTAATTTCGATAAACGTGCAATCAATTTACAAATTCATGAATTATTCACACAAAAACAAATGCAAAGGTTAATGATTTAATTGGCGAGAAATCCATCGTCCCAAACAATTCAAATAATATACAAACCAAGTATAGGATTGGTGTATACGGAATAAATTCCAAAAACCAAAAAATACTATTTTTAAAAGAGTGCTCAATACAGAGCAGAGCAAATATATATATATCTAAATATGCCTACGTATCTGTGTATTATATTCTAATTGTGTATGTATTGTCTTTTGCAAAGATTTCACCCTCCTCTGCCTACATCATCACTTTAAATGTATCTAAGTTGTAACGAAGCTCAGAGCAACATTAGATTTTAACATTTATTCTAACTTAATGTTTGGCCTTTCAATAAAAACAAAATAAATAAAAAACATGTATTTTTTCCTCAGTTTCTTCTTTAAATAATTTTATAATTTTTAAAACTTGATACAGATTACATTTAAAATTTGAAATTGGTATCTTTTAATTTTATAGTAAAATTTAATATTAATTAGTTAGAATGAATTCTATTTTAGTCTAACCATATCATTAAAGCATTAATTAATTATTATAATTAAGGTTCGTTTTCAAGTTTTTTGAATTCTCATATATTTGTATTTTGATTGATCATTCTAGCCTATGTAACAGCGTTTTCCCTAGCGAGGGGTGTTTGATTGATTTGAACCTTTTAAAAAACTTTATTCTACATTCAACACCATCACTTAATAAGACACCAGTGTTGAAACAAAATGGCTATTTTATAGTGATTTTATAACATATTTATGTTATAATTTTCGAATGAAGAATTATATATATATATATATATATATATATATATATATATATATATATATATATATATATATATTGTTTATACGTTATTTTATAGATACAAATATTTAAGCAAAAGCTCTGTTTATAATAAACAGTATTAACAACATTTACCGGCCTTAATATCCAAGAATAAAAATCTCAGGCCGATAAATGTTGTTAATACTGTTTATTATAAATAGAGGATTTACTTGAATAGTTGTATCTATAAAAAGAACGTGCAAAAAAAAATATATTAAAATCATTGTTCGACTTAGTCCATTTCATAATATATTATGTTATTTGTTTGCGTTAAGATAAGCTTTGAGCAGAGATGAACGTTCGACAGGAATCATTGGAAGATTGTAATTCAAAAACAGTAATTTAACCTTACTAGCCAGACGCTTCCACTGTAGCTAAATAGTATAGCACGTCAGGCTATATGGTGGTTCCGCGTAAGCTACAGGTTCGGAGCCACAATTTTTTTCTTTTCCAGGCCAGTAAATGTTGTTAATTAAAAACAGAGCCGTTACTTAAATATTTGTATTTATAAAAATAACGTATGAACAAAAAATATTAAAATACTTGTCGGACTTAGTCCATTTCATAATACACACACACACACACACACACACACACACACACACACATATATATATATATAATATCGTACATTAAGTGCTGGTGTTAATAAAACAGTGCTCGATGCAATATAACAAATCTATAGATTATAACTGGCCGTTACATAACTTTACATTATGTTAAGGTCGGTCTTAATTCACCACCATATATATATATATATATATATATATATATATATATATATATATATAAACATTTAATTTTATTCATTATAAAATATGTCTGTATGCCTGCGCGCTCACGCGCGTGTGTATGTGTGTGTGTGTGTGTGTGTGTGTGTGGTTCTAGCTATTACAATTTAATTTTACCCCTAATATGACTACTTTGCATATTATAATTCGGGAATATTTTCAAGTTTAGAATTTATTTTTGAAATAATTCTTCGATTATTTTACTTGTTTCGTCAATATTTCGTCAATATTTCTGAAATATCGATCTGACGTTTTATGTTGATGGCGAATTACAGGTCGAAATTACATTCAATTGAAATATCAATTGTATGAAAATATCGGAAAAATTTCACTTAATTCTTCTCAATGCTCACTTACACAAAGTCGTACAATATTCCTAATCCTCGTTCAGTCGACTGCAGTTATTATTACATGTATTGCAATACATCTTTTTTTTTTCTATTACGATTAATCATTGAAACTTTTATTTATTTATTTTTTTATTTTTTTATTTCTCTCCCAGTAACTCATTATGTCTCAGTGGCATTATTGCCTTGCTTGGGGTGAACTCGATTAAAAAATAAATCTGAAATTTAAACGATATGATTAGAAAAATGCACGGTAACTTTCCAAACACATTGTTAGGTCTTCTTCATTTTAACTCCTCGAAAACTAAACTTCTTTCTATTAATCATCTGAGAAAATCTGCTCTGCCTTCCATCAACATGGCTGATACTGTCCTCTACGAAAGTGACGCCTTGCGCCTTCTGGGGCTAAAGTTCTCAGCTGACATGAAGTGAAAAAACTATGATAGATTGTATTCAGTGTCGGAACTAAATATGTTCGTATGCCTGCTCGCACGTGTACGTGTGTGTGTCTCTGTGTGTGGTCTTTGCTATTACAATCTAACTTTAACCCTAATATGACTACTTTTCATATTATAATTAGGGAATATTTTCAAGTTTAGATTTATTTTGGAATTTATTTTTGGAAATAATTCTTTGATTATATTCCTTGTTTCGTCAATATTTCTGAAATATTTCTGGAATATCGATCTGATTTTTTATGTCGATGGCGAATTACTGGTAGAAATTACATTCAATTGAAATATCAATTGTATCAAAATATCGGAAACGTTTCTCTTACTTCTTCTCCTCATTGCTCACTTGCACAAAGTCGTACAATATTCCTAATCCTCGTTCAGTCGACTGCAGTTATTATTACATGTATTGCAATCTCTCTTTATATTTTTTTTTCAATGACGATTAATCATTGAGACTTTTATTTATTTTTTTTTGTTATTTCATGTTTTTGTCTGACGCATATTTCGATGCGTCTTTGCTAGTGTGAGTCACACTTTTTGAGAGAGGAAAATACCGTACCTATCTTTACATCTCTCTGTCGTATTGGGGAGGAGAGTTTGCATATGTTTGTGCGAGGGTGGGGAGCAGATCAGCGGAGAAATGTATGTTAGTGAATAAAAACATACTAAATAAATCATCAGAAACATAAAAGAAACAAAGAAAAGAAGAAATAAAGGAAACACACACACGCACAAACACACGCATACACACACATATATATATATACACACACACATTTATATATATGTGTGTGTGTGTGTATGTGTGCGTGCGTGTGTGTGTATTAATGTAATACGAAAGAACAGTTAGATTAATGATCCAAATTTCTTTAGTATTTATGTTTTTATTTAAAAAAATAAACAGTGTTCAATACAGAAGTAGAGCTTAAAATGATATTTTTTTATAAAAAATATGATTACATCGCGACACATAAATTACTATGTTTCGAAACTGACTCAAGTCCTTAAGATTAATTTCAATATTGAACTTTAAATTTAGAGTACAGTTTCATTCTCAAGCGATGTTGAGAATAACTAACTGAAGAAATGTTTTACTCATTGATAAGTTGGAAATGGAAGTGTAATCCAGGGTTTAATCTTTCATTATCAAGGGGTCTCTATTTTGATGAAAGAATGAATGTTTATTATATGTAAAATTTTTGGAGTCGTGTAAAGTTGTTTTGGGGGATTTTTATCTCGCAACAGTGGCCTTTTTTATCAGATTCTGTTGTTTTTATTAGAATTTGTTAAAACTTACTGATTGATGTTCTAGTTACAGTCATTTTTGGTCTTTATTTGTTGTATTTTTTTCATTGATGGTTTCTTAAAGGGATGCTTAGATATGACCGGGTTGTATATTTAATCATATTGTTTTATACGTGTCCGCAATAAATTTAATTTGCTAATAGATTTTATATGGCATTCTGTAATTATTTTATATATGTTGTATTGTGGAATATTTTTTTACATATATTTTAGGATTTATATTATATTATATTATATTATATATATATATATATATATATATATATATATATATATATATATATGTATATATATATATATATATATATATATATATATATATATATATATATATATAAAGAAAAAACAGTAAGATATATAATCTGGTGTTCTTATAGATATTTTTATTTTTTACAAATGAAACATGGTTAGAACTGTGTAGCGAAAATAACCGTATTTTAAATCAATTAATTTATAATATATATATATATATATATATATATATATATATTAAATGAAAATTAACGAAAACAAATAATGAGAAAGAATAGTAATATTTATAATCCGGTGTTGTTCTTATTATTTTTTATTTTTAAATATATTAAGGCGTTAATAAAATATATCCAAAATCTGTTGTCAAGTTTTTAGAATTATTATATACTTGTATTTTGATTGGTCATTGTAGCTTACTTACTAATGTTTCACCAATTGTGGGGGGTTTGGTTGATTTTGAACTCTCGTTATTCCACAATCAACGGACAAAAAGTGTTGAAACAAAATGGCTATTTTTGTAGTTATGTTAAGAAAGAAAGAAAGAAAGAAAGAAAGAATGAGTGAGTGGAAAGAAAGAAAGAAAGTGGAAGGAAAAGCAAACAAAATTCAATAAATGGAAACAAGAAAAGGAAAGAAAAAGAAACATACCTAGGAAGAAATAAAATATATATATATATATATATATATATATATATATATATATATGGAGAGAGAGAGAGAGAGAGAGAGAGAAAGAAAGAAAATTAACAAAAAGCAAATATATATATATAAAGAAAGAAAAAGAAAGAAAAACAAATATCCAGAAAGAAAGAAAGAAAGAATGAATGAATGAATAGAAAAAAATAGAAAAAAGCGTGGGAATAAAACAAAATAGAGGAAATGGAAAAAAAAAATGAAAAAATATTAAAAGCAAAATGAAAGTAAAAGAATGAAAGATCAATCGAAAGAAAGAAAGAAAAAGAAAGAAAGAAAGAAAGAAAGAAAAAGAAAGAAAGAAAGAAAAAGAAAGAAAAAAGAAAAAGAAAGAAAAAGAGAGAAAGATGCACTGAGTTGAAAGATTACCATTTATCTTTTTTCCTTTATTTATTGATAAATTTGGGATCAATCTCGGTTCGAGTTGGAATTGATACTTGAGTACTTAATAATAAGTATATAGTATGCCCTACAGCCAATAACGCCACAGAGATCATAATTTCTCCATCACCAAGCCTACGTGAAACCCTTTTTGATTTTTCACATCATATTTCATACCAAATAAGATATAGTACTCAATCCTGTCAAGATGAAAGTTCTTTTTATCTGTCCACATCACATTCTGTAGATTATGGCGTTCTTGGACACTCAACTGAGACCATTTGCATCTGGCTTCTTTGTGACGTTTACGCAAATACGGTTTCGTTTTAGCTCACATTAATACGATATGAGCGTTACTGGCGAAAAATTTGTGAACGTAAGATTTCTATACTTGTACATGGACTATTGTTTGTGCAATTATCGGAACATATTTGGATGGATTTTCTACTTCTTTTCTTACAATTCGTCGTCCAGTCTGCGAAGATGTCATGTCAGTTCGTTTCCGTTCTTCAGTCAATATTCATAAAAATGTTGTGGGTCACAAGAGCCACAAGGTCAAAGTTGGAGGATAAACCATAGGAAGTAAAAAGAAAATGCTACAAACAAAGAGAAAAAGACAGATGAAATTTTTGGGACGTGTGATGAGGAAAGAAGACGTTAAGAATTTGGCACTCCTAAGGACTAAGGTCATAAAGATAATGAGGAAGAGTAAATCATAATAAATAAAAAGAAAAAATGAGCTTCAATTAAAAAAAGATGAACTCATTGGACTATTAATCATGGAATTAAAAATGTTTGAAGTATATATCTGATATGTATTTACATGTAAATGAAAATCTAAACAGGAAACGACCCCTTCAACCAGAAATATATCATTTGGCACTGTTTATAAAATATAATGAGATTACAATAGAATCTCCTGTCAACAATTACTTTTCCAACCATGTCGTTTACGAGCAAATAAAACTAGCTTCAAATTATTTTAGAAAGAACATTACGATGGCGGACAGAAAAGCTCATAATTTGAGTATGAGTGATGCAGGAGTTGTGAAATCTTGCATGCATTAATTTAAACTCTTCTTATTGGTAACTGCATTCTTTCTTTCCAGGTATACTAACATCTGACTGCTCAAAGACTTCAAATGTAACTAGTAGCGACTTCTCTTGAAAATGGACAAAATTTGGCATCGTGCTTAAAGAAAAAGTTCTTTTTTTTTACCCCTGCCACAAGGATTTATGCTAACATCGTTGTTATATTAAAGAATGATGCTCCAGCTTTATCAACAGAGCAAAAGTGGGAAACTGAATTTAGAATAGGAATGGAAGAGTTTTTAGGATGATCCAAGTTCACTGAAGTAAGCACTGGGCGTCAGCATTTAATAATGAGCAGCAACAAAGGAAAAAGTAATCAATAATAATGAGTTAGTCAAAAAAGAATAGCATAATATAGCTATAAAAAACAAGATCCAGATCCTCAATTATTCCAACTCAATAACCTCTATAATTATTTGAAACATAACCACCACCACCAATTCAATAACCGTTCGGGTAATATAATAGACCTTGCTACCCATAATGCACCAGTGAACAGCATCGAGCTAAACCACAACTGAAATGGCCTGAAGATTGTGTTCAAGCATGAAAAAGACAGTCACCGCTCTGTGTTGATTTCATATATATATATATATATATATATATATATATATATATATTTATATATATATATATATATATATATACATAAATATATATAAATATATATTTATATATATATATAAATATATATATATATATTTATATATATAAATATAAATATATATATTTATATATATATATATATATATATATATATATATATATTTATATATATATATATACATATATATATATATATATATATATACATATATATATATATATAATCGACTCTCCTGTCGCGTTCGACGTATGAGGGTCAGCCGATAAGTCCCCAGGAAACCGACATCCCGGCACATGAGATTTGTTTATAGTGGTGAAGGCCTCGTGCAGGACCAGCCACACTTTTTGGAGGGACGAATACAGAAACCTGGTGCACCGAATGCATGCCACAAGGTTCCCAAACGACCCTCCGCAGGTTTTGAATTCAGAGTTGTCCTTCTCCTAGACCAGTTGCCATCCAAGGCTATAGAACCCAGTCTGTGCTGCTATTTTACCCATAGCTGGAGGGAGATGAAGAGGATACATACCTTTCCCAAGGGTATTAGCACGTAAGTGAATGTAATGGATTCGACTGGAATTCGAACTCAATCCAAGCCGCTATCCACTGCTCCACCGTGCCTTATAATATGCCTGAGAAATCTTCACAGAAAATATTCGTCCTCCGTGAAAATTTCTCTGGAAATTTCTCGGACATTCAGGCCGGTAAATGTCGTTAATACTGTTTATTATAAACAGAGCATTTACTTAAATATTTTTATCTATAAAAAGAATGTATAAACATAAAATGTCTTAAAATAATTCTCAGACTTTGTCCATTTCCTAATATATATATATATATATATATATATATATATATATATATATATATATATATATATAACGTCATCCACACACACTATATATATATATATATATATATATATATATATATATATAGGGTGCTTAGAAATGATTAAAAGTTTCCGATGTTTTTATAAAATTAACAGCAATAAAAATGTATAACTACTCTACAAGCTTAAGAGAAGAATCGTAATGAAATCGATCAGAAACGAAAACGACATTTTCCTCATTAATTTATTAATGGCTAAGGATCGGAAGTTCATGAAATATTGAAATAAAGTTCAAATATATATATATATATATATATATAGATAGATAGATAGATAGATAGATAGATAGATGATCTTCGCCTTGTCTAACTTTCTGTCCTTGAGTAACAAGACGCCTCACACGTTTTAAATATGATTTCATTTTCACTTTTTTTTCACTGCTCTTTGAACTGTCAGAGTTGAAATTCCTCTCTCACGTATCAAGCGTCTAATGGATTAAATTGGATCTTTTCTAATTGATCTATTTAGCTCTAAGTTGAAATGATGATTCTTCTTCCTGTTATGACCTCCTGATCCAGTTTTCTATCTTTTTAAAACTTATTTACCGTTTTCTTGATGGTTTTTGAATAGACATTGAAGATGGAAGCCAGAGTATGAATGTTGGTGCCATTACTGAAGGTCTTAATGATCTTTTTCCTCTCACCATTGCTCATGTAGGAAGACAGCGGGACTGCCACAAAAAGATTTTAACCTGTTCTCTTTCTAGCTGAATAACTCAAAGGGTTTCTCAGTGATTCTTACCACAAATGGTGTCAAGATGGCTAAGCGTCATATCTGAAAACCTGGTAAAAAGAAACTCAATTAGATTAATGTTTGTTTTTTTTTAAGATATTTACATTCTGGGGATAGACAATTATGCTGCTGCACCCGGCATATCTATCTATCTAACATATATATATATATATATATATATATATATATATATATATATATATATATATATATATATATATATATATATATATACATATCTTAAAAGTAAATAAATGAAGATGAATAAAATTTTGAAGATGTCGAAGAAAGCAGCGAAAAATAATATGAAGGAATTAAATTTTGAAAAGAGAAAACAAAGAAGATAAACTCTAAAGAAATGAATCAGATCACAAAAAAAGTTAATTTGGGAAAAGAGGAAAAACGGAGAAAATAAATTTAAAAAAGAAGATAACTATATTATAGCTGAAGAAAAATGTAGGGAAAAAAAAGACAAGATGAAAACTCAAGCGAAGAATAAAGAAGGAAACGTGTTGAGCATGCATTTGTTGGACGATGAAGGAACCTGGTCAAACATTCAGAGATACGAAAATGCGAAGATAGACAGGATATACAAATAAATTCGATTATAAAGGACATTAATAAATGATGACTAAAATGCCAAAAACAGGAACGAAATAAAAAAAAAAATATATTTAAATCCAAAGCAGAAAACGAAAAAATCCCAAAAGTAAATAAAATAAAAATTGAAACATATCAATGAAAAATAAAATCTGGAAAGAAATACTTAAAAAAAAAAAGAAAAGAAAAGAAAAGAAAAGAAAGGGAACTGTTGCTGAATGAGCGGAAGACATTGCAAAAGACCGACAACGCCTCAGGGCAAGATACGCGCTCTCTATTGGCTTTGATAAAAGGCGGGAAAGGAAAGAAATAAGGAGAGCAATGAGTTGAATGTTTGAGGAGAGTAAGGGTTTGACAGGTTTGGGGATGTTTCAATGACTAGCAAATAGAAGAGCGAAGGTTCAAGTGTATTAATGAAAGCATATTTATACCTTCATCTGTTTATGCGTGAATCATTCAAGCGAATGGCATGTAAGGATCGGGCTTCTAAACCTCTCTCTACGGCAAGCGCTTCTTGGATTTTTGAGGTGAAAGTTTTAGTAGCAACTTAACATTGTTTCTGTGTGCATAGAGAAACAGTATAGTTAAAATTTCGAACGTCAATTTTACACCTTAAGGAGGTTATCCGTGCTTGGAAGATTGGCGCAATATAATCTTCCTAATTGTATTCCCTATTTGAAATGTGACGTACTAAGTTTAGGGTATGAATTAACATTAGGAAAAGAAACAAAAGAAAAAAGTGAGAGAATGAAGTGAAGAGAGAAAAAAAAGATGAAAACAAGAGGAAGACAGACGGAAAATAGTCAAGATGAATGAAAAAAAAATGGAGCCCAAAATAAAAGTGGGGAGAATGGAAAAGAAAATATAGATAAAGGGGTGAATGAGAGGAAAAATTAAAGAAATATTAAATGAAGGAAAGAAAAAAACGAAGAAAGTCAAGGAAAAGAAAAAGAATTATGAAAAGAAGGCAAAAAAGATGAAGAGACCAAAAGACAATAGGAAGGAAGGGAGGAAAGAGGAGAGAAAGGAAGAAAGTAAAGCCAAAGAAACATGAAAAGAGGGAACTAAAGATGAATAGACAAAGAAAGAAAGAAAGAAAGAAGGAAAGAAAGAAAGAAAGAAAAAAAAAGATGAAATAAATGTGAAAAGGCCCTAAAGATGAAACCAAAGATGAGACCAAAAAGAAAGAAAGGTTAAAAAAAACATGAAGAGGTTGAAGGGAAAAAAAACCCAATTAAATAGAGAAACTAATGACCATAACATTTTAATCAATAAAAACTGTTTCTGGCCAACTCTTCATCTAAAGCAGTGATTCCCAAAGTTTTTTTTTTTTCTGGGCCGCATTTTCGGTATTAAAATTTGCTCCAAATTTTATCTGATAAAAAGTATATTTAAAAATATAAAAAAACAGAGTAGTTTAAAGGGAGATAACTGCGGTTTCGAAGTCAGAACATTATCATTGATAACTCGTTCCTCCAATTTATGAACCCTAGTTACTATATTCTTAATACTTGATATAATACAAAAATATCACAGTGATGAAATCGGCCAATAATTATTTCTAATGGTTTATGCTGGGACTCTTTCCGTCGCACCTATGAAGAGAGCTACACTGCTCTAAAGACACTGCTCTAAAGACACCAATACTGGCATCAAACATCGATAAGTTACCACGCATAATCTAACTATTATGTGTTTCACATTCATGCTAGCTATATGCTAAACTTAATAAATACGAATGGTTCTATGCTTATTCTATTCTAAAAAAAAATGTCTCCAAATAAATCGAAATTTTTGCAGCTGGAGATATTTGAAAGAAGCTCGAATACTAGTCGTGATGGCACTTAATTGTATTAAGAACTGTGCATGTTGTCTTCTTTGCCAAAAAAAAAAAAGATTTTGGGAGGTGGCCAGGAAATTTTTCTGATCTCAATTTCATTGAGGATTGTGGAGCTATCATGAAGGAATATATTGAAAATACCTTCTTGGACTTTCCAAAGAACAACAGACCTCGCGAGAGCCATTCACGTGGAGGGTTTGGGAAAGTTTTCGTGGAGTTATAAGGCGAACAGCAACCATTCATAAATCTCCTTTGCTCCTTAGGTTAGATTTTTTAAATGCTTCCGGTTTGGAAATCAATGGAAAAATATTGATACTTCATTGACTTGCCAAAAAATTCGTTTTCTGATTTTGTATTTTTTTTTCCCCTTCTCTCATAGATTTTGATTCTTTGCTGGGAGTGGGGGGGTATGACTATGTCACGTTGAAAACACCGATTCCTATCCAATCAATTAAGTTAAGCAACGTTAGTACCAAGTTGGATGACCGACTGGGAATAACAGGTGTTTTAAGCTTAGATAGTGTAATGGATAAGGGCTCTGAATTGGAAATCGTAGAGCTGAGTTCAAAGTCCAATGTAGTTCATTATATTTACTTACGCGCAAATACCCTTGAGACGTTTCGGCTGTTGTACGCTTCGGCCTTCTTCAGTTAGAACTGAGTAAATAATGTAAATAATTACAATACCTCATTTCCGCAATAGAGACAGAAACATTAAAAAAGTATAAAATACATTTTTATAGTAACATTACAATAAATTTTTGTAGTCAAATTACCAACATTACATTTTTTTTTTCAAAATTAAAAGTAATTTTTCTAATCTACAAACGATATATCTAAAAAAAAACATACGTTCGTCCTGAAAGTATAAAATTATATACAAAATATATATGAATTGTGTATAAAATAGATTTCGGTATTCAATAGCACAGTGGTTGATATGCCACTAAACAAAATCAACAAAACTTTGATCATAGTTAAAGCATTGCATCCAAACAAGAAGAATGATAGTGTAGATTCTCTGTTAGAAATGGTAACTGATTCCAACTCAGGCAGGCTAAGGGATCGAGCAGATCCTCCACTCTGATTCGACGGTGAAAAGAGTGGCAGGCGTACATCAAAACAATCAGTTGTCGTCGTCGGTGGCTTTATCTCTGAAGTGGGGCCAAAGTTGGGACCACAGAAGGAAAACACGGAGCACGGATTAGAGGTAAGAAAGATATATTAACAACAGGTTACAGAGATAGTGTAAGCGGAGCTTACTATATGTTAGTGTCCAATACTGGTAGTCGTACGCGGCTCTCTCTGTCTCTCTATGTCTATGTCACTCTGTGTAGAGTGTTGTGTCGCATACTTAATATAGACCTGGAAGAGTCTATTGTGTAGATAGTTCCGGTCTCACAATAATCTCGTATCCATGAAGTTAATTACTTAGCTGATCGCTTCTTTTACGATGGTGGCGTTGATAATTAAATTCGCCACCAACGCTCAAGTTCAGGACTAGAAGCTTCCAGTTTCAGCAAAATCTGTTCCCGTCATTTCTTTCCCTATTGCCATTTGGCTTTGGAGGTGAAAGAAAATCAGAGTAGAAGAAAGTGCCGATGGCGTGATTTTGTTCAAGGTGGACCTCAACTTGCCGGGAAGGGAAACACACACTTGATCATTTGATTTATACTCTTCCTCTACGACATACGACATGGAATGAAACATACAGAATCCAGTTGTGAAACTGCAACAGACTGCCGCTGACTGTTGTAATTTCAAGTGGCGCCTTCTGCTGCATGTGCGTCATACCTAACCGTCTTCATCCGCTTGTTCAACCGTTGAGATCTGTTGTAATCGTCTTCCGCTTCTTCCAACGTTGGGGGTCTTTGGGGTTGGTTGCGCTTAGTCTGGGTGGCCCTACTAGGAGTGTAGAACTCTCGAAGGCATCGCTCTCAGAGTCATTGGACCATGCAAGCCTCTCCACCACGACAAGGAGCGACCTTCAGATGTAAACAAGCAGTATAATAATATAGTATCTTCCAGAATCTAAGATCTACTTATAGTTACTGTATTTGGAGTTTTTGACAGATATATCTGCTATGCTTATATTGGGATTAGTTTTCCTAAGAAACCTGAAAAATTTTGACTGATTTGTTTTTTACGGCTTATCGACCCTTTGCTATTATTTAAAGGTAGAAAATATTTTTAGATTATAAGTATTTTGGGGGAGACAGTAACGTTTTACTGATACAAATCCTATTAATTAACCCATAGCTGGGGGAGAAGGATTGGATTCAAATGCTTTATAATGGTACTTCTGCGTAAGAGGATAAAACGTATCCGACCGCAATTGTAACTCGGCTTTCTTCTGATTTCCAATCCCGAGCCGTTACACATTACACCGCCCGCATATCTATTATTCTCAAGCGGTCACCCAACTAGGTACTGACAAGGCACGATGATGCTTAACTTCGTGGATTGTACGAGAATCAGACACTCTTGTAACATGCTTGGATCATGAAGATGAAAAATTGGAAAACTCATAAGGGCCATCTTACGGTGGCTACCTCATTTTCTATGTAACTGTTTCCCTCCAGGACGTTGGCGATCATGGCTCTCCACAACTTCCTCATTTATCGCTTTTAGTACAGACAAACCTCTCATTTACGAATCCCCCGTTAATAAAATTCGGATGCAACACACAAAATCTGCAGGCAAAATAAAAAAAAAACAACCTCCAAATCGTCAACGCTGTATTTCAAAATTTGAGGGCCTAGCAGAACGAATCGTATTAGTTGACAAAGTGACCGCTTGGCGGCGGTGGCAGACATTTTAATTGTAAACAAAGAAAGGTGTACAGTATATAAAGTACGATACATTAACGCGTGGGTGAGAAAGTAGCTGTGAAAAAAATCTATTATTTTTGTTATTTTGATTGATATATTAATTGTTCTGCCCTCGATACATTAACGCGTGGGTGAGAAAGTAGCTGTGAAAAAAATCTATTATTTTTGTTATTTTGATTGATATATTAATTGTTCTGCCCTCGTCATGGCATCGAAGCAGAAAGAAAGTGTAACAAGGAAGCGTACAAACCTAAGTATCAGGGACAAATTTCCATCTACGGACAATCAGATTTAACGGACCCCCTGTCCCACTATTAGTCCGTTGATCAGAGGTTTGTCTAATTTTTATTGCTTTTACTATCCCTTACCCACACTATTCTATTATCCATTTACACAAGCTTATGAGGTAGGTTATTCGATGTTTCCATCATGCCTTTAATATGTCTTGTGACTGTCAAATTTTCCTAGCCTCCTCTTATCACTGTCTTCCAAATTTCAATTATCTGCTTCCGATTCTGAGTATGTGTTTCCATTGTTTTCTTAAAACTAAATTGTTACTCACATGCTCTATTCACAGTATTCTCAAAATCCTTCTGTAGAACCATATTTCTATTGTCGCAAGTTTTCAGTGAACCTGTGAGGAAATGTTCCAGCATTCCCTACTGTAAAGGGAACAGATTCTGCATTATATTTGAGCACTCTTTTCTTTCTTTCTAATGAGATTTTTTTCTGTTTTCTTAATACATTGTTTAGCTTTTCGAAGGCATTTTTTGCAATTCCAATGCACTTTCAGATATGGTGTCACATGTTCTGTCCTATGATTTAATTTATTTTGGTTATTTAAAAATAGGAATTATACGAGTGTTAGAGCGTTTGATGTTTTGAGAAATTAATGAGTACAGGTAAAAATAGAGATAAATAGATTTACAGTAAATTATGTTTAACTTTCATTACTGCTATTTTTCATTTGTAGGGTGAAAACTGTCTTTTTAATTTTTTTAAAATGCCATGAGGTATTCATTTCTTTCAAATCTTCATTAAACAAATAGAAAAAAAGCAGACAAGTTTTAAGACAAAGCAAAAATGAAAGGGAAAGAACCAAAAAGAGAAAATTTAGAAGTCGGATATCGATGTCGGATTTTTAAGGAACAAACCAAAATGTGTTCGTTTGCAAATGAAGGAAGAGACACGTAGTTTGGGAGGAGGCTTTCAAAAAGACGGTTGGGAGAAAGAGATATTCTTTCTTCCTTCTTTCTTTCTTTCTTTCTTTCTTTCTTTCTTTTCAAAATGGCGTCTTGTCATTTTAATGGGTTTGTGTCGTCATTCATCGCTCCCTTCAGCCGTTTCTTCACTTTACGATTACTTTTCTCCCAGAATGCTTCACTGTTTTTTTTTTTTGTTTTTTTTTTTACTTTTATATTTTTGCTTCCATCGCCCCATCTTAATCCTGACGTCTTCCAACAAAGTAACTTGCCAATTTCTTGTTTTTTTTTGTTTGTTTTTTTTTTTGGGGGGGGGGGGTGGGTGAGTCTAGATCCGGAATTTTTAATTTTTTTTCAGTTAACATCTTTTTCTTCTTAGAATCACAACAAGTAACACTATCTTCTTTCGCCCGACAAATAAATAGGTGCTTTATTACTCCATTCATTTTTTTTTACCCTTACTATTGATTTACGTATTTATTTGTATACTTTCGATCGATAAAAAGTCTGAAGATGAAGAATACAATGTTCGATCGTGATGGTTGAGATGAATTTTCCTTTCATTAGTTTGTCAGTAAACTATTTAAGTCAGTAAATAAAAAAATAATATTTGACAGATTCATTCATAAGCAATTCTTCTTCTTCTTTTGTGCTCCAGGCCAAACAACCAGAAATACGCAATGACATCAGCCACCAAGGAAATCTTTACTTAGACATAATGTAATCGTGAACAGAGCATTTATTTTCCTTCTAACTCAATCCATTGGCGACCTTTGCGCGCCATTTCCGATATTTCATCACTAAACCGTTTCAAGCGTCCACCATTTCCTCTGACAACGTAACAAGTTTGTCATTGTTTTTTTTTTTCTTACGTCTCATCAACAAAATGTTTTTCTCTGCTAGATTTATTTTATGATACTTTTTCTTTTATGAACCATTACTTAACTTCTTTGACTTATATCTTTCTTTTTATTCTTAGGTTTTTCTTTATATTTGGATCGCCATCTTTTCTCAATCTTCTTTTTAATAGAATCATTCACTTCTCTCTTTATTCTTAAGTCATTTTTTTCTTTTCTTTCTTTTTTCTTTCTTTTTCTTTCCTTCTTTTTTTTTTCTTCATTCTTTCTTTTGGAAACTTTTTCTTTCTTTGGAGTTTTTCTTTCTTTTTTTCTTATTTTTTTCTTTCTTTCTTTCTCATGTTCATTTATCTTTTTTATACTCTATATCATTTATCCTAAAATTTTCTTTATCGTTCTGTTCATATTTTCTTTTCTTGTCTTTCATTATTATTATTATTATTATTATTATTATTATTATTGTTGTTGTTGTTATTATTATTATTATTTCTCTTTTTCTTTTTCCTATTTTTTTCCTTCTTTTTCTTCTTCGACATTCTTTTCTATCCTTTGACTTCTTTTTCTATTCCTTACTTCATTCGGCCTCGTTATTCTTTATATTTTCTTTCTCTTTGTTAGCATAAACTTACTTTTCTCTTTCATTTTCTTTTACTTCCTTCACGGCTTACGACATTACGACTTTTACGACATTCTCTTCAACCCGCAACGACACTTTTTTCATACACACTATTCACCTGATAACTCTTAGCTCTACAATTTTAAAACTCCTTTCTTAAAACCGTACCTTGTCATTTAAAGGACCCTACATAAATCTCCTGACAGAAAATCGTTGCATGTTTTTTTTATATTATCCACCACTGCTTAAAACACACGAAAAATATCCTTCACTCGTGTGTGTGTGTGTTTTCTTGTTTTATTAAAGAAGGACACGTCATTGACTCTCTTAGTTCAAAAAGACCCTATTTTCCTGTTAGCATTCTTTAGGTACAATTATATAAAAGACTGGTCTCTGTCTAAAAGCACTTAAGGTTTCGTGATTTAGTTGAAATGTCCTAGAACACACAAAGATCAGAAAATATATATAAAAAAAGATAATGTGATGTATGGTCGTTAGCAAGAAAGATAAGTTAAGATGCGAGCTACGATTTGGAGAAGTCAGAAGCAAAAAGGTAAAGAAAGTTAATTCTCTGGGAATAGTTATGACAGACTACGGAAAATGAGACGCAGAAGTCCGAAAACGCCTGAGAACAGCAAAATAAGCCTTAACAAAATGTACATAAAATATTTTTAAAAATAAAACGGTATATACATTATTTGGACTATTGTCCTCATCTTTGTCGCCACATTTATCACAACGTTTCGGCCGTTGTACGCTCCGGCCTTCTTCAAGTGGTTGGAATTTCGAACAGAACCCTTTATTTCGCTCACTGGGGTAAACTGTTCTAGTTCCACATGCCATGTTTGATGTTATCTCCTGCTAATTTCCCTCTGAAAGTTCTCCACTGCCTTAACCGGATATTGAACTCACACTCTTTGGGTACTGTCACTGGATCTAACTAACCTTTATCCACTGTAGCATGCGTCCTTGAGGACATCTGGGTATGAATTTCTGGGTATTATAAACCTAATGTCTTCAGCAACCATTTTTACCAATGTTCATATTGCAATTTTTGCTGTTATCATTGCATGTTTTTACCAGAGCTCATATTGCAACTTTGTTGTTGTCATTGCTTTTCTCTGGCACTCCTTATTACTGGTTCCCATATTGTATTTATTTCTATGCTTTGTCGGCTCAGGAGATTTATGTGGCCTAGCATATATGCTGAAGAAGGCCGGAGCGTAAAACGGCCGAAACGTTGTGATAAATGTAGCGACAAAGATGAGGACAATAGTCCGAATAATGTAAATAATGTACATAGTACCTCATCTCAGAAATATAGACAGACTCAAAACGGTATATATCCGTTAGGAACAAAGCAATAAGAGATGACCTTCTATATAATACCAATCCTTCCACATGAAAATGAATACTGGACAATGACAACAGATGAAAAGCAGAGGTGGTGGTTTGACAACATCTCTGTTCCTTCAACAAGTGTACTGAGAATAACATGGACGGAACATGTGATCGACGAGGATGTTTTAAGGAAACTGTAAACGAAATTAACATTTGTATTGAGAACCAGAAAGAGACGGTTAAAATTTGGGGGTGGAGACACATAATGAGGAAAAAAGGGGTTTTGAGAAACCCACAGGAAATATCAAGGACAAAACAGACAGAGGGAAACACCAATTGAGCAACGTAAAGGTACTGTATAGATGAATGCCAGAGGAGACACTGAGAAATATGACAAACATTATTTCGAACTAGAAAGGATAGGAAAACATGGATAGCCATGATCGTCTATATGCTGAATGGACAAGACGCATAAACGAAAAAGATGTTTCAGTATCGACATTCTTAGGCAAAAGAAAAATACAATCTGGGTCAAATGAAAACTGGTTTGAAATAATGGTGAAAAGAAGTGTACAGGTATACCTTAACTTACGTCGTTAATTGGTCCCAGGGGTCACCACTTAAGTCGAAATAACCACACTATAAACCGCAAAGAAGCAATCCCCATTACATATTACATTATTTATTATATGTACGTACAGTAAAATAATTAATTTCCACTTTATCTTCCAAATCACAACTGAAATGTAAATGAAAGAACGTCAACGGCAGAGCACAGATGTAAACAAGTCTGAATTCAAAATCAATCGGCGTTGAAGGGGAAAACAACGCACGAGTGCCATCTGTCTGCAGGAATTTGAAATCAGAAAATCTGCTGAACATACTTTATTATGCTATTTTTTATGATGATTTTATGATATATATATATATATATATATATATATATATATATATATATATATATATATATATATAATATTATTTTCTATTTATAAAAGCACATATAAATTAATATTTATTAATTTATATGTGTTTATTGATATTTTAGTGTGTTCATGTTTCTAATATTTTTAACGGCCGACATAAACTCGAGTAAAACGACCTGAAGCGAGTTTTATGTTTCTATATAATACTAGCAGTAGAGCCCGGCGTTGCCCGGGGATGTAACAGTAAGAGATAGCTCAAGTATCGACCATCAAAAAGACTGAAAAATAAAATTGAAAAAGATTATTGTTTAAGGTTGACGGACACGCATGTCTTAATTAGTTTTGTTTTGTTTTATTTTTTGTTTTTTAACGAATTGGTCAAACCCAAACTCAAAAAAAAAAAAACATTGTTTTCAATCGTTATGAGTCTACCGATTGAATAGAATTTTTCAATTTTATTATAAACAATTATCTTGAAAATGGATATTTTTAAAGCATTCTGAATGTATAAATAAATTAAAAAGTGTGCAAAACAATAAGAAACACTACCTGCCAAAAAAAGTGATGTTTTGTTGAAAACGGTTGAAAAATGTAGGAAATCCGATCCCATATATAAACGAGCACACACACACAAACAAACAAACAAACAACCTGGGTTTTATAATAAGTATAACTCGATATGAATTGTCCCCCATTCATTCTCGAAACAGCGATGCCTCTTAATCGTGTTTTCAAATTGATTTCGTACAAAAACAATTGTGTTTTTTCCAATTTACGTAGTCCTGTGAAGTTTTGTTGAAATCGGTTGAAAAATGTAGGAAATCCGATCCAATATATAAACGAACAGACACACACACACACAACATGGGTTTTATAATAAGTATGATTTAAGAAAAACCGACGTATCTTCGCAAATGACTTAACTCGAAACGACTTAAGCCGAGGTATCACTAATTATTTTTTACATTTTTCGGAGGGGTTAAAAATTCTTGGATATCAACATGTATGGG
>CAHIKZ030000664.1:142500-165000 GCA_903632075.3 Acanthosepion pharaonis | reverse complement strand
TGTGTGTGTGTGTGTTTATATGTGGGGGTGTTTGTGGGTGTGTGTGTGTGTGTGTGTGTGTGTGTGTGTGTGTGTGTGTGTGTGTGTGTGTGTGTGTGTATAAATGTATATGAATAAACACAAAAGGATAACTTACCTTAGGCGACACGTTTCGTTTTCTGAGGACTTTATTCATATTGTACTTTTACCATGTCTGAAAATTTTACACACACACACACACAGACACACACACACACACACTCACACACACACACACACATATATATATATATATATATATATATATATATAGATAGATAGAAAGATAGATAGATAGATAGATAGATAGATAGATATTATTAGATCGAAAACATGTCAAAATCGCTACACAATTGCAGTCGTGTTTCGATGCGCATCAAATGGATCTCATCGGGCGATTCTAAATAAATGTAAACAGTGCTCAACCTTAGGAATCGCCTGAAGAGATTCATTTGATACACATCGAAACACGACTGCAACTGTGTAGCGATTTTGACATGTTTTCGGTGTAATATCCTAAAATAAAGAATATTGCTCTATTTTGTATTAAGCCCTTTTTAAATTAAATGTTATGAACGTTTGAATTGACTCTATTCGTTCTCATCTTACCTGGAGATATATATACCAATATGCGGACAGCCATAATCACCCAAGTCTTGTAGAGACATGGCATTTTCCAAAAATACACTTTTCTTTCTCCTTTTCTCCGTTTTCTTCATTTTGTTTTTTCTTTCTTTTTGATTTAATTTTAATCTCTCTTTATTTTCTCTTTCATCTTCTTTCTTTTTTCCTCTCACTTCCTTCCCTTGTATTATATAAATAGAGACAGAGACAGGGGCAGAAATTACAATCAGCTCACTCGAACTTGTGAGAGTAGAAACGCTATGTTGCATCTGACATCTAAGTAGACTCGAACATGTTTGTTTTGAAAATCAGCATTCGAAATCTTGCTTTTTACATTGTTTTGAACAGGCATTTCCGGCACCGTTAAAGAATAGGTAACTATGCAGGCATCTATAATTTCTAATTGCAGCCTGTAAAGACAAGCATCATTCTATTTTTAAATAATCCTGTAATCTCTATCAAAAATGGTGTTTATCATAGGAGACATCGCCGTGAAGAGGTAATCAGTAATTCTAGGGTTAAAATGCCGAACATGATACGAGGTTTGTAATTTCATCTCAAATCAAAACAGCTTGTTTATGTCAGAAGGAAAAGAGGAAAAAGAACCGATTTGTTAAGGAAATTATGAAAAATTGCTGCTTGCAAATAAATGGTAAAAAGGGAATGAAAGGTTACGAAAGAAAGAATAAAATAAATGGTAAGAACGAAAAATAGAATTGAAAACGAGAAACAATGAAGAAAATGAAAGAAATAAGAAAGCACAAGTATGAAAAAAAGAATAAGGAAAATGAAAGAAAGAAAAAACGAAAGGAGAGAAAAGAAAAACGAAAACAAGGTAGAAGAAAACAAACGGAAGAAATAAATTATGAAAGAAAAGAGAAAAAGAAATAAGAATAGAAAAAAAAGAAAAGATAGAACACGAAAAAGAAATGAAGAAGGAAAAAAGAAAGAAAGATGAAAAGGAAAGAAAAATAGAGAAAAGCAAAGAAAGAACACGAAAAGAAATGAAAAAAGAAAGAATAGAGAAAAGAACAGAAAGAATATGAAAAAGAAATGAAAAAAGTAAAAGAAAGAAGAAAGATGAAAGAGAAAGAAGAATAGAGAAAAAAAAAGAAAGAATATGAAAAAGAAATGAAAAAGGTAAAAGAAACAAGAAAGATGAAAGAGAAAGAAGAATGGAGAAAAGAATATGAAAAAGGAAACATAAAAGAGAAACGGAAGAAAGAGGAAAAAAGAAAAAAATGATATGGGAGAAAGGAAAAATGAGAAAAGAAAGAAAAAAGAAATAAAGAACGAAAAGAAAGAAAAAGGAAAACGAAAGAAACAATGAAGAAAAGATTCCCCCAATGATAAATAACGAAAAAGAAAAAAAAGAAAAATCAAGAGAAAAAACAAAAAACACGAGAAACAAAAAAGTTTTATCTTGTGTTTGTTTTTTTCTCTTTTTTTATCACTTTTTTTCTACTTTTATTCTCTATTCAACAGGCTTTTGAACATCAAAGATGAATGGTTCATTCAATCAGAATTCGCTAAATATATCAGTGTTAATATTTACAAACTTTTACTCATTTAATATATTGACATGCTTTAAAATTCCCGGAATAAAATGCAATTAACAACAAACGACGTATTTCCGACACGATCGATTGTCGAAAAGTGAAAAAATTATATAGTTGTTAAGATAATAATAACTGATCACAAAAATTCAAAATACTGGTATGCATAGGCGAAGGTACACTGGGATAGCGAAAGAAGCCTCCCTAAAAGCTAAGCAAAGTATTAAGAAACAGAAAATTTTCGTTAGAAACAAATAAAAGAGCACTGAACTCTTACGGAACATCAGTCCTCCTATATTGGGGGTAAATGCGCAGAAATCTCCTCACAAATAAAAGAGAGACCGGAAGCCACAGAAATTTGGCTCTACAGAAGGATGCTGAGAATACCATGGAACAAACATATGAGCAACAACAAAGTTTTAGAGAAAATGGAAACAAAAAGGATAATTATATTTAACATCAGCAAGAGACAGTTGAAATTTGTACGGCACAAAATGAAGAAAGAGGACTTTTGAAAATATTATATTCACAGAACAGATTGAAGGCAAGAGGGTCAGTGGAAGCAACACATGAGCTACTCATGGATGGTATAACATACTTTAAGATAGATAGCAAAAGACAAAATTTACTAAGAGCTACAAAGGACAAGGAATTATGGGGATACATGATCGTCAGCATCCTGAAGGAGCACGGCGCATAGAAGAAGAAGAAGAAGAAGAAGAAGGAGGAGGAGGAGGTAGAGGAGGTGAAGAAGAAGAGGAGGTGAAGAAGAAGAGGAAGAAGAGGAGGAGAAGAAGAAGAAGGAGGAGGAGGAAGAAGAGGAGGAAGAAGAAGAAGGGGGAGGAGGAGGAAGAGGAGGAGGAAGAAGAAGAAGGGAGGAGGAAGAAGAAGGAGGAGGAAGAAGGACGAAGAAGGACGAGGAAGAGGAGGTGAAGAAGAAGAAGGAGGAGGAAAGAAGAGGAAGTGA
Source organism: Acanthosepion pharaonis (assembly GCA_903632075.3). Classification (NCBI taxonomy): domain Eukaryota; kingdom Metazoa; phylum Mollusca; class Cephalopoda; order Sepiida; family Sepiidae; genus Acanthosepion; species Acanthosepion pharaonis. The sequence goes on along the minus strand of CAHIKZ030000664.1, from coordinate 161,835 downwards.
AGAAGAAGGAGGAGGAGGAAGAAGAGGAAGTGAAGAAGAAGAAGGAGGTGAAGAAGAAGAAGGAAGAGGAGGAGGAAGAAGAGAAGGTGAAGAAGAAGAAGGAGGAGGAAGAAGAGGATGTGAAGAAGAGGGAGGAGGAGGAGGGAGGGAGAAGAAGACGAAGAAAAGATGGGATGCACAGGATGTAAGTCGTGGATGCAAAACTCGGCCCGAAACGAATTTCAGTTGAAATAACTAAAGCTTGGTCAAAACGGAAAACCTCAACAAATGGCTTTGTCTGGCTTCTCGCTAGAGCAATTTCTTTTTATTCAATACGTTTGCAAATGTTCTCGATCAAAGTAACAACTCTATAGTATAGAATGATTTATTTTTAAAATTTTTGATAGTAAAAATTAGCAGTGATTTCAAATTATATATATATATATATATATATATATATATATATATAATTATCTAATTATCTTGTTCAAGATTATAATCTAAATATAGCCTCTAAATTTTGCTCACAAGGAAAATTTATAAAAATTTCTTTTTAACCCCCTCCGGACACCGCCCACTTATAAATCACTTGGTCTTGCTTTAAGATATTGGGGGCATATATTTGATTTTGTTATGGGCGCTAATGAAGACATTTCAGGAAATTTGGGCTACTGGTGCAAAACCGCCTATAAATCTACTATTAAGATGCTTAGTACATTCCTGAATATAATAATAATAATAATAATAATAAAAAATTTGTAACACGGCGCAAACTCCTTTTTTTTACTGAAAGACAGTAAGAAGTAAAAAAAAGAAAAACAATGAGAAAATAAAGAGAGAACAAGAAAGACAGAGAAAGAAGTAAAGAGAGAGAGAGAAGAAAAAAGAAACACAATAAGATAATAAAGAGAGAACAAGAAAGAGAAAGAGAGAAGAAATAGACGAAAAACAATAAGAGAATAAAGAGAGAAAAGAGAGAGAGAGAACAAAAAAAGAAGTAACACAATAAGAAATAAAGAGAAAACAAAAGAGAAAGAGAAGAAAAAGAAACACATTAAGAGAATAAAAAGAGATTTAAAAAAAGAAAGAATGAAAGGAAAGAAAATGAAAAGAATATGAGTTCCGTTAATGCATGACGTAAGATGTAAGTTCTAACCTCAATCACAGAGTTATCACCCTTTGCTGTGATCCACTCCTGAGCCGACATCTGAACATTTCCAAGTGGGTGTGATTTGATTGGTCGAAACTGATCAATCAGCAAGCTAGATTGAAGGTGATTAACCAATGAATGCTTGTTATATATTTTGTAAGATGCTGATGGTGAAAGTCACAACAGGAATAGTGCATTTCCTAGCAGGGGTGAACTGGCTGTTGTGGAAGATTCCACAATATTATATTATTATGGAATATATAAAATAATATAATATAATATAATATTATATTACAATAATAAATAGTATTTGGTTAAGTTATTGTCGTCCACATAAGCGAAGCTTCCCAGAGATACGGGAAGCGAATTAGAGTCTTTTTAGAAGGTAATTCTTTATTCTGATTTCAGCTTACTTTAACGGTCGGATAGTATTCCACCCGGAAAGTCGAGATAAAAAAAAAGAAGATAAGCAAAGGAAATGTCTAGCCGGAAATGAATCGTAGAAATACTTCCGCTTTGAATTCGGATAATTCAAGAAAAGCATCTTAACTAAACAGGAAGGTATTAATGAAAAATACGTAGCCTGTTATTTTATCTTGTATATAGACTAACTCCTGATTTGTTTGTTTAACGGCATATCAACTCCTTATGGGTCATGGTGGGTTATCGCTCCTTCCTCTACGAGGACAATGACTGTAAATATGTGTACAAGGACTAAAAGATGGCGGAGTGAGAAAAATAGAAGATAATCAGTAATATAAACCACAGATAGATTACTTTAGAATAGGCAAAAATACGTTAAAATTATTTGAATTTTTATTACATTTTATTTTAATGCAATCAGTGCATGACCGACTGATTCACCTTCCAGCTATGAGACCCCCGGTTCGAATCTGACCATGACATTGTTTGTTTTTTGTTTTTTTAAAGAAAGGTGACGTCTTATAATCTTAGAGAGGCGATCACAACGCGCAGCACTGTTGGAAAATGTCTGCAAACCATACCACTGGTTGACCAAAAGGCCTGTGAATAAAATTGGGTAGACTGGACTATTTCGAAAACCATCGATGGTTTTGCTGGCAGATGCTCATCCTGACCGAAGGTTTGAACATCTCTTTTGAACTTTTGATCACGCCAGATTATGCCCTCTCTCCCAAAAACTTCTGGCTATGACCCACTCAGCATAGTTGTATTACTAAACGCTGGCAGGCTTTGTGAGTGTTGAATAAACACAAATATGCCTGAGCAGGCGTCTAAAATGAGGATTGGCTAACCGCGGATGTGTTCAGAAACGAGTAGTCAGGCATTATTTTAAGAGAGTGATGTAAATAGTATTTGTTTAACTTTTTATATTTCTGAGATGAGGTAACTATTTATATCATTCGGACTGTTGTCCTCATCTTTGTTGCCAGGTGATTCGAATGACGAACTGAACCCTTTATTTCGCTAGCTGGAGTAGACTGTTCTAGTTCCACGTTCCATGTCTAATGGATGACAGTTATCTCCTGTTTTATTCACCCCCACAAAGTTCCCCACTGCCTTAACCAGTGATTGAATTCTCAACTCTTTGGGGCCTGTCACTTGATCTAATCAACGCCTTTATCCACTTAAGGACATTCCAAAGGTCGGAGCGTACAAAGGCCGAAACGTTGTGATAAATATGGCAAGAAAGATGACGATAATCCGAATAATGTAAATAGTCTACATAATACCTCATCTCAGGGCACCTCAAGGCGGTGTAATGGTTAGCAAGCTTGTCTTGCTAGAACAGTTACGACTGAGTAGTGAGTTCGATCCTCACTAGGTGCATCATACTTTCGGCCTTGTGCCACATCTAAGCTACGCTTGGAAAATCGTTAATACCTCTTCTCAAAAATATAGACAGTTTCATTTTCAGTTAGTTCCCTTTAGTAGCTCAACTCTCCAAATTGTTGATTGCTCTGCTGTGGTTAGAACTCACAACCCTTTGGGTCAAGACACTTACGTCAATCTTCAATCCCCAACGCATTTATTCACTGAGCCATGTGTCCTTGGGTCATCAGTGATTCAAATGTTTGGACTTATAAACCTAATGTCTCAATAGCCATGATTCCTTTCTTTACAATGGTGGTAGTAGTCGAAATTGAGGTACTGTCCGGTGAATGTTGGCTTGCAGTAGACTGATGTCTTGAACCTATGCACTGTTCGTGATATTAGAATACTAGTTTGTTGTTGTTTTCTCACTATCCATTCTGAAATGTATTGATGGTCATATTAAGTTCACATTTTCCAGTAGTAACTGGACCTTTTCCCGTTGGAGCCAAAGTATGAAGGTATCATCTACATATCTCAGCCATAGAGTTGGCTTTAATGATATTGATTCTAATGCCATTTTCTCGAAGTATTTCATGTATAATTGCTAACTTCCTGAATATGGCAGTAAAGATGAGGACAATAGTCCGAATTATGTAAATAGTATAATATTTTTAGCAAAAACCTAAAGTATTCAAGTTCTAAAAGTTTATTAATGATAATTTTAAAAGTAACAATATAAAATCAAATTTGTTAATTCCATTTATTTAATGAAATCTATCGCCGAAAAATTCAAATATATCCATTAACGTTTTTCAAGGTTAATGACTAGTTTATTTATAATTATCCTTTGATAAACAGGAGAGAAAAAACACGAAAATACTGCAAGAAACTTTGTAGCTGCACCCACATATAAGTCATATTTGCAACCCCCAAGAGGATTACCAATTTTAGATCACCAATATGCCAGCTTCATAGACCATACGAATTGCTAATTCAGTTATTGTTGTACGCCAGGTCACGCGTGAGCATCCGAGATTTCTTTCAATTTATGAAGGCATCTGAAAGGAGAAATCCATCGAGTACAAAATGTAATTTTCGACACTCCACTGGCTTATATAAAATGGCTGCCATCAAACTCGATTGAGTTTATCTACTTCCCTTCAGTATGCCCATTGCTCTACAGTTGGCGTTTCATACAAGATACTGTGCGGTCGATGGTTACTGTTTGGCCTTCGGGCATCGGTCAGACATTCAATGAATAAAATTATCAACTTTATTGACTGAGAAGTAGACTTCAGCTAAGAATGGAATAAAAAGAAAATTTTGATTTTTTAAGACTCCAGACCAGCTTGAAAATACGAACAACCGAATTTAGGTGACTTAAGTGAATGATGTTCACGCTGAAAACATCTTAATGTTCTCTTTACACACGAAAAGAGTAAATCCTAACAAGCACACACACATATATATATATATATATATATATATATATATATATATATATATATATATATATATATATATATATATATATTTGAAAAGTTTTTACTTAGTATTTCTCATTTTTGTCTCGATTAGATTTTATCTTAATTTGGATAATTAACTAACTTCCGATTTTTGTTACTGAGTTGTACAATTCTTTCTTTCTTTCTTTCTTTCCTTCCTTCCTTCCTTCCTTCTTTCTTTATTTACTTACTTTAACCCCTCCTTCTTTCCTTCCAATCTTCTCCCCTTTCTTCTTATATTCCCTCTTTCCTTCCTTTATTCCTTCCATATATTGCTTCTTTCCTTTATTCCTCTCTTTCTCTATTCCTTCCTCCGCCTTCCTTCATTCTTTCCTTCAACTATTTCTATATTCTTCCTTTATTCCTTCCTTCCTTCCAATATTAACTTTTTTCTGATATTCCCTCCTTCCATTATTTCTTCTTTCTCATATCCATCCCTTCCTATATATCTTGTTTCCTTCCATTAATCCTTCCTTCCTTTCATTCCTCCTATATTCCTTCCTTCTTCACTCCTTCTCTGTAATCCTTCCTTCCAATATTCCTTCATTCAGTTCTTCCTTCCAATATTCTTTCGTTCAATTCTTCCTTCCAATATTCTTATATTCTTCTTTCCTTCCAATATTCCTTCCTTTCCTTCATCTTTTCATCCAGTATTCTTTCCATGTATAACATTCATCTTTCAAATATTTGTCATTTTCTTATTTATTTGTTCGTTGATATCTTATATATTTATATTTTTGCCCGTTTGATTTCGAACATTGAACAGAATAACGTTTCTTGTTAATTCTAAAACATGTCTTAACATTACTAAGTAAGAAACAGAAAATATTTCGAAAAGAAAAATTCAATCTCAGTCGACTGAAGCCCCAAATGTAATTGTTTTATTTGCTTCTTATCATTTTCCTCTTGATTATACAAACAAATGTATTTGCCGTGTGTTGTTTTTCGGAACTTAATATATTCTTACAATTTATGTATTCGAATTTTTCGGCTCTCCCAATCGCCGCATAACTTCAAATTCTTCCTGTAAAGGAACTAAAAAATAGTAACGCAATTTGTACGTACATGCAATTCTTCGAAAATGTCTTCCATTTTGCAAGTTATTTAATTTCTTTTTATATTCTTTATTTTTCAGGTAAGTTTTTAAAATTCTTCTCTGGAACCGAAAGAAAATTGGCAAGTTTTCCGCCACAAAAAGTTCCAGGTAAGATATTTCCGGATTTTAGGAATAAGTACTTTCGATTTTTATATATCCAACAGCACAATGATTATTATGAATGGAATCCATTTTTTTTTGTAAAAATACCATGTATGCCTCCATGTTTACACCGTCATATATACATATATATATATATATATATGTCTGTGTGCGTGTGCGCGCGTGTGTGTGTGTGGGGAGATGATGAAAATATAGTTTTAATGTATTTTATATTTATAGAGCTTATGTAAATATAAAATATAAAAGTGAAACAGAGGTCAACATCGATTAGCCAGAGTGTGTTTCATGTTTGAACGAAATCTTCAGACCATGTGTCTGACGTGACTTGAAGATTGCGTTCAAACATCAAACACTCGCCACTTGAAGTTCTCACAGATTCTGGAAAGTGATTAAACACACACACGCACGTATATATATATATATATATATATATGTGTGTGTGTGTGTGTGTGTGTGTGTAAAAAGATTTTTCGTATGACGCGTTTCGTCCTTTAGAACTTCATCAGACTAATGGACGAAACTCGTTACACAATATGTTTCCCCAATTTGTCATTAATTTTCTTAACATTGTTCTGGTAGATAAAATTTATATATAATTTTCTCCACTCCCATATATATATATATATATATATATATATATATATATATATATATATGTGTGTGTGTGTGTGTGTATGTGAAACGAAGATATATATATATATATATATATATATATATATATAGAGAGAGAGAGAGAGAAAGAGAGAGAGAGAGATTTAGGAAATGGATTAAATCCGACATATTGTTATTTTTAATTTATTTGGTTTAAACGTTATTTTCATGAATAATCATATTCAGGTAGAAGTTCTCCTTTTTAATTCAACAGTACAGGCAGGCAGATGTAGGTGGATAAAAAATATTATTTAATTAAATAATACTGTTTAGTTAAAGAAACGTAGTGTGTGTGTTTGTGTGTGTGTGTGTATGTATGTATTACGAATATAACAACAACATATTAAAATGCATATAACAATACCATTTTGAATTTGTACAAATTTTCGGTTAGTTCCCTTGCATTGAAGCGATTGTCTTGCAAAAAAAAAAAAAAATCCATAGCTACAACGGATAAATTTAAGATCTAAAAAGAATCAGAGAGCGCGTTCGGGCGTATTTTTAAAAAATCCCTATTACAACGAAATGCAGTATATATCGCAGTTACAATAATTTGGTCTTTATAATTTACCCCTTAAGATGGAAAAGACTGAAAGTACTTGGGTAAACAAAAACTACAGCGCCATCCTTGATAAATTTCATCTTAACTTCAAGAAACGGATTAGACAACTGGAAAGGATCAGTATAAAAATATACAAACAAAATATACCTATATTATTCGATAAAATATGTTTAAATTAAGATATGTCACCTATATATATATATATATATATATATATATATATATATATATTATAAATTAACTGATTTAAAATGTTTTTTCGCTACACAGTAATAACCATGTTTCAAAAATGGAAGCTAAAAACTTTAATTTTAATTATATAATTAATTTAAAAGCATTAGTTCCGCTTTTTGAATTTGTAGGTCTGATGAATTGGATCGTATTTACGATTCCAATGGAATAAATTATGACCATGGAATATTAGTGTTTAAGCCTTTTATTATATCCTTACTTTGTCCTAGATATTGAGTTCTACCTGGATTCTTCCTCTTAGAATTTTTTAATAAAAAATATACATGTATGGTATTTATATATTTTGCATATGTATGTATATTTTTCCACTAATATTATATATATATATATATATATATATATATATATATATATATATATATATATATATATGTGTGTGTATTTTCATATTTTCATTTATACGTTTCATTAAATAATATAGACAAGTGTTGTCTATTTATTTTATGTAAAAATTTTTCATTTGATAGCATTATCATTAACCGAAAAAAGAAATTCACAATTTTGTAATTTCTTTTTTCGATTAATAATTATCAAACAAAGAATATCAGAAGATACGAAAAATTTTACAAATAAATAAACAACAATCTATAATTAATGAATAATATATATATATATATATATATATATATAGGAGAGAGACGCTAGTTTGATACAAATAAAGAGTTGTATTCACATGAAATGGTCTGTTGGGTTGGCTTGCTAGATATCTTTCAAAGGTTTTATTTGTAACAGTTTTATTAGTAAAGATAGCAGTAAACAGCAAGAAATATCAGGTCTGGGTACAATTCTTACCTAATTGTAGATCTAGATTTTAATATCTTAAATCTACGTTCGTTTCTAATCAATATATCAGACGTCAACGTTACCCGGAGCGGCCAATAGAAGTATTTTGCGTCTGGTCCTAAAGAAGCGTGCTCCACCCGTTGCTGAGAAATAGACATCCATCAAATCTGACCTGAAAGACGCAGTGTCAGTTTTCCAGCGATAAATCGAATTGAGACCAAATAGAATTTGGTTATTCCTTTGAAACAAATTAACTGTCATCCATTACCTGAAATAAATCTTGGAAATAAAGCAAGAGATTTTGATTTACAGAATTGCGAAAACATTTTGGAATGTTACTATTTTTCTTTTTTTCCAAAGTTTGAACAGATTTATGCATGCAAAAGATTCCTCATGTCGTACAGAACGTTTTATGTTTGGAACCAGAAAACTTTTTGCTTCATTGTAGGTAACAACATGTTTAGAGGTCGTTGTTTTCCTTGTCTGTCGAGGAAAGTGTTATTTCGCACGTCTCACAAAAAGCTAACTTCAACTTTTCAAAAGTCCTGGGTAGGATGATAACCTACATCCCCGTCCTGGGTAAGTTGATAAACTACACCCGACAACAAGGCCTTTGATCAGGAGGTTTCGAGGAGCATGAAACCACATCTTAATTGCTGGTGTTCCCAGGTTCGGGGTAGTAGCACTTGTCAGGATCCCAGCTATGGGCAAATAGTTAGACCCCGCTAAGAAAAGGGGTCAGAAACATTATGAAAGTATAAAAATAGGTTTTAATACCAGCAATACTTTTTTTGGAAAAATTATTACCAGCAATATATTTTTGATAAACAAAAATATTACGAGAAATAAATTTTTGGAAAAAAAAATATATTATCAGCAATAAAAATCTTGTCTGTATTAAGTAGCACATTGAGGTTGATATGGCGTAAAATAAAACTGTTGTAACCTTATATAGGTTACAAAGAGACAAACGTGGTATTTGTGTGAAGGAACAGCGACACGCACGGAGATGAAAGAAGAGAGTTTTATTGTAAAAGAGAATACACTACTGAATGACAGGGAGTCGGGTGGCAGGCTTGTAATTCCCGAAGCAAGGATATCTACCAGCCGCCCCACGCGGTCAGGTTTGGCACAAGGCGGAATTTAATGTGGGGTATCCGAGGCGGTAGTCTCAACACCGCCATTTGACATAGCCTCGTTTGGGGATTCTCTCTGCCCGAAGGCAGAGAGTTTGACCAGCACAGCTGGAGAGGAATCCCCAACTCTAGACTAATTCTCGAAGCAATGATATTAACCTTACCCACCGCCCGCGTCGCAGGATGTGGGACAAGGCCGTTTTTAATCTGGGGTCAAAAATGAACCTTAGAATATTATGCCCTGTCATCGGAGTTTAGAATACTATACCCTGTCGTCAGGCCTTAGAATATTATGCCTTGTCAGCGGGCTTTGAATATTATTCCCTGTCATTTGAGCTTAGAATACTATACCCTTTCGTCGGGCCTTAGAATATTATGCCTTGTCAGAGGGCATTAAAATATTAGATTCTGTCAGCAAGATTTAGAATTTTAAGCCCTGTCGGTATAGCTTAGAATATTAGGCCCTGTTAGTGGGTCTTAGAATATTAGGCCCTTCAGCGGGCCTTAGAATATTATCCCCTTCAGCGGGCCTTAGAATATTAGGCTCTCTCTCAGTGGGCCTTGGAGTACTCTGATTTCATCGATGAATGCAGTAAAACGTTCCGAAAAGGGGCCACTCTATAAGTGGATACTTGCAGACTCGGGTATAAATCCGACCAAAGCCTATAATTGTTTTTTTTTTTTACTCTCGTCTCACCCGAATCTGTTTTTATCTTTTTGCCTCACTTGTAAACCGGACCTAGGTTTACTATTTGGACTTTCTTGTAAACCGACCCTGTGTCTACTTTTTTTTTTACCCTATTTCAAATCTGGATGTTGTCTACTTTTTGTGTGTGTGTCAAACTTTGGGGACTCTAGTGTAAACTAGACTCTATATTTAGATTTGATTCTAATGTAAACCGAGATAGTTCTTGATATGCCATTAAATTAACCACTCTGAACAAATATATTGCATTTGTATTTTTATATTATTATCAATCACGCACAACACAATAATGTAAACTGGATTAATGTCTACGTTTTTAATTCTTGTGTAAACTGGACCAATGTCTACCGTTTTTGAGTGTAAACCAGACCAATGTCTACCGTTTTGAGTCTCGTATAAACCGGACCAATGTCTACGTTTTTAACACTCGTGTAAATGGGACTAATGTTTACCGTTTTGAGTCTTGTGTAAATCGGACCAATGTCTACGTTTTTATCTCTTGTGTAAAACGGACCAAAATTTACCGTTTTAAGTACTGTGTAAACTGGACCAATATCTATGTTTTTAACTCTCATGTAAACCGGACCAATGTCTACCGTTTTGAGTCTCGTGTAAATTAGACCTATGTCTAACTTTCTGGCGCTAGTATAAACCCGATTTATGTCTGCCTATCAATTAATTCATTGTGATTTATGTACTATAATACTTCAATTCATCATGTAATGTCCTAACAGGCGTTGATATGTCATTAAATAAATTAACCAATGTAACCTATTATATTAGACTTGCTTTTTTCATATTTTTTTTATTATCTCCCACACACAATACAATAATTTATTACAATAACTATCTTTCTCATGTGTTACTTGAAGCGATTTTATTGTCTGCATAGCTGTCCGGTGTTTTCCCTTGAATGACAAAAACGTTCTTTTTTTTTCTTCTTTCTGTTGTCCACTTCATTATTGTCTTTTGTTGTCGTATACCGTGACTTTGTTTGCCATAACTTTGTAATCATTCACGACACATTTAATAAGAAAAAAAAAGATGACTAAACAGATCACTTAACAAAGTTTATCTATGGATGTCTTAAAAATAATTATCTCTTTTTCATTCATTTACTAATATTACGTCTGTTTTTTTATGCTCTGTCGCATTTAATACACGAACTGTACACTACAATTCTACCCAATCAGCACTGTTGCCTTTTGTCGTCTTATCTCAGCTTTTGTTTTTATTGCCTTATCTTTCGCTCTCAATGCTTGATGAATAAAACAAATATATAACGCATGTACCATTGGTAAAAGGCATGGAATAGAACAATCTACCCCAGTGGACTAAATAAAAGTTTCGATTCACCTGAAGAAGACCAGAGCGTACAACAGCTGAAATGTCGTGAATATTACAATAAAGATAAAACAATGTAAATAGTGTAAATAGTTACAATACCTCATCTCAGAAATATAGACAGATCCTGAAGAACGCCTGGAGCGTACAATGTCCGAAATGTCGTGAATATGACAATAAAGATGAGGACAACAGTCAAAATAATGTAAATAGTGTAAATATCATTGATAATGTTAATATATTCCTGGTCATTTTTTAGATATATTTATGTCATAGCTGTTTTTTTTAATTTTATGTTGACAAAATAAGACAATATTCAAGATTGAAAAAAGAAAATAATACAAAAAACAAAAGACGCAATGAATTACTGAGTGTCAGAGAATATGAGAAAAAATTATTAAGAAAATACAATAAGAAAAGAGGTTGACACTATTTACATTATTCGGGCTATTGTCCTCATCTTTGTCGCCATATTTATTACAACGTTTCGACCGTTGTACACTCCGGCCTTCTTCAAGTGGTTGGAATGTCGAACTGAAACCTTTATTTCGCTCACTGGGGTAGACTGTTCTAGTTCCACATGCCGTGTCTAATGGATGTCAGTTATCAGTTATCTACTGTTAATTCCCTCTCCAAGTTCTCCACTGCCTTAACCGGGTATTGAACTCACACTCTTTGGGTCCTGTCACTGGATCTAGCTAACGTCTTTATCCAATGTGCCATGTGTCCACAACGACAATACCTAGTTAAGGCAGCGGAGAACTTGGAGAGGGGAATTAACAGGAGATAACTGATAACCGACATCCATTAAAACATGGTACATGGAACTAGAACAGTCTACCCAAGCGAGCGAAATAAAAGGTTCAGTTCGACATTCCAACCACCTGAAGAAGGCCGGAGCGTACAATGGTAGAAACGTTGTGATAAATATGGCGACAAAGATGAGGACAATTGTCCGAATAATGTAAATAGTGTACATAATACCTCATCTCAGAAATATAAACAGATACCAGAGAAGTGGAATTAAGAAGACAGAAAATAATTTTGTTCCTTATTTATTGATTTGACAAAACAATTACAAGACCTCTTTATTTTTCCTAATCGTATTTTTTGCAATTTGAACTCCCTAACCAGGTTAAAGGAGGCACGGTGGAGTAATGGATAGCGGCTTGGATTGAGGAATCGGAGAGCCGAGTTCGAATTCCAGTCGAATCCATTACATTCACTTATGTGCTAACACCCTTGGGAAAGGTGTGAATCCTCTTTCTTCTCCCTCCAGCTATGGGTAAATAGCAGGACAGACTAGGTTCTATAGCCTTGGATGGCAACTGGTCTAGGAGAAGGAAAACTCTGAATTCAAACCTGCTCTTAGAGGAGGGTAAATGGAGTCTCTCTGAGCCTTGGTTGGCAATCCATTTAGTGTTGGTGTCACGATAAAAAAACACCCTTGATAGCCCTAGCGAAGCATCAAGAATTCAGCTATTTGACAAGATTATGAACTACACCAATCAAAGTGTTGGTGAGTTCAATCTCGGCTGTGGCCGCAAGATGATGTTACCAGGTTATCTTGCTAATCTTATTTCCTGCAATTCGAACTCCCTATACCAGGTTATCTTGCTAAACATATTTACTAATGTTAATCTAGTTTATTGCGATGAGGCTTGAAAATGCACCAGTAGCATTATTTTGTGAAGCTAATTCGCTAACAATTATTCTATGGCGAATTTGTCTCTCACCCCAGACCATGCACTTAGTGGCACAAACAAGGGTGCCAGGTGCAGGGTTGAGCTGATGTGGAAGCTGCTGAGTGCAGAATCCTGTAACCAGATCAACAGCAACTGGGTTGCAAGCCACAGGACAAATATAGTTATGTAAGCATCCAGCTGGCTATTAGATGGGTGGTCTCGCAGACATCGCAGTCGAGAATGTAAGGTCCGCGTTTCAGATGAGAGGCCCCGAGCTGCGCATACGCACACTGGTCGGCGATTAAAGAAAACGTTTAAAGAGAGAGTCAAACCTCGGGTTATCGTTAAATCAGTCTAGATATCTTGTCCCCAAGAACTGCCTACTTTATGGAACAGATTCACGAATTGGTGCTTCTCTGGGCTATTCAGCTCTGATTTGTTATCTTATCTATTCTCCATATCCTCATAATCTTCACTTCCTACTACTTTCGCTTCAATTTGTATCACACATCTCATTAGTCATTAAAATTTTGAGTGCAAATCTTTACCTTGAATGGGTCACGTGTCTTGTATTGGTTTAAGCTGAGTACGAAAAAGTCGACTAACTTTTAAGTTTAATATGACAATGGATAAAACTGTTGGCAAGTTAGTAAAAATCGAACTTCCTACTGCAACATGAAGTCGCTAGCCATTGTTGCACGGCGCGCAATCTCACTTAATTTACTAAATGTTAAACTCATCTAATTAATATACAGGATAATGTGTACGAAGTTAATAACACCAGTATAATATCAGTATGAATCGAATATAATGTCCATAATGAACTTTTGTACGAGGAAGTTGATCTGTGATGACGCCATTACGTAATGGGCTCAACCCAGATAATACCAAAATAGATATTGGTTTGGTTTGGTTTGGTTTAGTTTGTTTTACAGCTTATCAACCTCAATGGGTTATTTAATGCCGACAAATTTTTTATCATATTGTTTTTTCTTTTTTCAAAAATGTATTGTTAGTATAATTCTTTTCCCCAAAATGTATTGCTGATAATTTTTTTCAGAAATGTATTGCTAGTAATATTGTTTTTCAAGAATATATTGCTGGAAATATATATTTTTTTAAAATATACTGCTGGTAATAATTTCTTGCGGGGAATAATTTTATCTTCAAAACTGTATTGCTGGTAAAAGTTATTGCTGGTATTAAAACCTATTTTTATACTTCCATACTGTTTTGACCCCAGTTTGGGGGTTAACTATTTGTCCATAGCTGGGACCCTAACAGGTTCTACCACCTCAGGTCAGGGTTTGAGCTGGGAACACCAGCAATTAAGAGGTGGTTCCACGCTCTTCAAAACCTCCTGATCAAAGGAGTTGCTGTCGGATGTAGTTTATCATCTTACCTAGGACGCGGATGTAGTTTATCGCCATACCCAGGACGCGGATGTAGTTTATCGTCTTACCTAAGACGGATAGGCATTGTACTCAGTGTCTTACCATAGCATCAGAGCAGCCCGATGCACCAACGTGTTGACCTAGAAGGGGAACTTCTAGCAACCAGGTATATATCCATGTCTTCAATGGATAACAGTGGCTACTCTCGACATGTAAGCAGATGGTCGATCCAGTACGTGGGACAAACGAATGACAGACAGATATATAAATGCTCCACCCAGGGGGGAATAGGTAAAATATCCCATATTCTTGTGAGAAGAATCTACGTTCGGAAAAATCCCCGAATTCAAACACCCATAAGCTGATATTAATTGACGCAATGAAACATAATTTTTACGAATAAGAGATTTATTCAAGTGTAGAACGATAACTTAAAATAATTACACTGCAGCCAAAAAGGATCGAACTAGCTACAATTTTTATTAACTATTTCTGTACGGTGAGACGCCCAACTCCTCCCTTTTTCCGTTTTTCTTCTTTTCGTCTTCTTACTAAATAAAAAAGACTATATCGAGTTGGAATTCCGTTTGAAGTTTTTTTTTTTCTGTTCACTGTAACTAAATTCATGTTAAAGCGGCATGGAGTCATTTCTCCCTGCCGTCGCCTCTCTCTGTCTTTTCTACAAATACTTTCATGGTAATTGCTCCGATGAGCTGCTTTCACTGGTCCCCAGACTCCATGAATTCAAGCGCCCTACGAGGCTGGCATCCCGCTCCCACCCTTACACTGTAGAAACTTTTTAAATGTAGCCATCTCTTCTACTCCAATAGCTTCATACCTCGCACCTCTCGCCTGTGGAACACCCTTCCCAATTACTGTTTCCCTGAGAGCTATAATCTCCAACTATTCAAATGTAATGTCAATCGACACCTCCAGTTACCTTGATCTGCCCACTATACCTCTTCTCATCCTTTCTTCTATCACTCCTATCTGCTCTCGCTCCAAATCTTCTGCAACCCCCTGCATTCTAGTGGCTTCACGGCTTGTTCGGGGCATAATGCTTAAAAAAAAATGTCCCATCTGCAGAATGTTCATATTGATCAGGTTGTTGAAAGCAAAGACTCCATACAGCTCTGTTCTATTTGTCATGTGATATTAGAAATGGTAATGTGCACTTCCAAATCAACCCTCTACCGTCTGAGATGCGATGAAGGACAAAAGTCCAGTAAGACGCTTCAATGACTTACGGGTTAGAGAAACACCAAATGAATCCTAAAACTGGATGAATTGTTCGTCTGCTTTGCGATAGCAACTTTTTTTTTGCTTTCTTTCTAGGCAGTTGTTCTCTGATTTTATTTTTGGCAACAGTTGTTGTTTTTGTTCAGTTGAAAAAGAATTTCAAATGATTGCCTAGAAAAAAAAAAGAAAAGATTCCCTTTGAGTTCTGAATTTAAATCCGAATCGATCAATAGTCAGTTGACCTTCAACCTCTTCACCCCACTCCCCACACACACCTGATTTTTCAAAAAGAAGAATTTAGCATTTTTCAGATTATAGTTGCATATTTTTTGCAACTTTCAAGGACTTACCTAATTTTTGCAATTTTTCTTCATTCAATTTTTATTTCAATTATTTTCCTCTCTTTTTGTTATTCCTTCACTTTTCTTTTCTTCTTTTCTTTCTTTATAATCTCTCACTCTTTATATTTCTTTCATTTTTTTTTACTTAGTATTTCACTACTCTTTGTTTTTCATTCTTTATTTTTTCTCAATAATCCTTCACTCTTTATATTTTTCATTCTTTTTTTCTTTCTTAGTATTTCACTACTCTTTGTTTTTTCCTCTTTCTTTCTTTCTTTCTTTCTTTCTTTCTTTCTTTCTTTCTTTCTTATTTCTTAATAATCACCCCTTTTTTCTCTCATTCATTGTTTCTTAGTATTTTACTGCACTTTTTTTTTGTTTCTTTCTTTCTTTATTCTTTCTTTCTTTTTTCTTTCTTTTTTCTTTCTTTCTTTCTTTCTTCCTTTCTATTTACAATCTTTCTTACTCTCTTTCATTTCTTGTCTTTCTTTCCTTTTCTTACTTGTCGCATCTTTCCACCTACTTTCTTTTCTTCTTTTTCCGTACTTCTTACTTTGGAGCGTCCTGTTTTAAGTCTTTTTCTATTAGACTTTTTTGTTGCCTTTTCTCCATTATGTTTTCCAGCCGAATTTGTTTCCGTCTTTTTTACTTTATCTGTATTAATAAGATCACAACAAGTATAGATAGATAGATAGATAGATAGATAGATAACAAATGGCATATAATTCATAAAAGTCATATAAGCCAAAATCTTTGTGATATATTGAAGAGCAGAGGGACGGGTATAATATATTGTTATTTCTATAACCAGACCTTCACAAAGCATTAAAATTATTCCACAATAGCGCATATTTACTCCTCAATAAATCAGTTAATAATTAAATTAAAACTCACACAAGTCATTACACGGCCATGCATTAACTATTAGAATTTAAAGGTTTTCGATAAATCCATGACACGCCATCCTTGTACTTTGATGAGATTGAGGTTTCAAATCGATTAATAAAAAATATATATATATATATATATATATATATATATATATATATATATATATATTCCAACAAGCAAGACGATAATACCACTAGAATGCAAGGAGTTACAGGGAGTGAAAGAGAATGAGAAGACTTTAGTGGGAAGGACTGAGCAAAGTAAAAAGGGACAAGGTACAACGAGACGGCATTTAAAATTTTGAATACTGTTGTTATCAGGGATGAGAGGAGGCACCGTTGAGTAATAGACAGGGGCTCGGACTGAGGAATCGGAGAGCCGAGTTCGAATTCCAGTCGAATCCGTTACATTCACTTACGTGGTAATACCCTTAGGAAAGGTATGAATCCTCTTCTTCTCCCCCTGCTATGGGTAAGTAACAGGACAGACTAAGTTCTATAGCCTTGGATGACAACTGGTTTACCACAGAAAGAAATGGCAACCTCCTGCCTCTGCAGTCATGTATCGAATGATACATGTATCGAAAGATACATGATCGTCTAAGCGTTTATCACGCATGGCACATAACTGACTGAGTTATCATGGAAGCAGAATATCGGAAGTGCCAAGAATGAAACGTTTAATGTAGAAGTAGCGGTTGCATCTTGCTCGTTAAAAAGCTAAACGGTGAGACACGCTTAAATTCGTGTAGTCGGGACACCAGGGAATAAGGTTCATCAGTTGCCATGAAAATATTTTTAGAAAAGTCACGTCGGTGAGAAAGTGTACTCAAGTCGAGAAGGTCATAATCGATTACATTACAGACGCTTAATTTTAATTTGTATAGTTTAGGATTTACCAAGATCCCGAATCTGTGTTATTTTAATCTATAAATTGTCCATTTTATATTTGTACTTCTGTTTCTTTTGGATGAGAAGGGGAAAAGGGAGGAACTGTTTCGTGACGCCTGAGATAGGGTAACACCCTTAACCCAAAAAGATCCAAATAAAACGTAGAAGACTATTAAAAATAAGTAAAAAAAAAAGGGGGCCAACTGTACTTATCTTGGCAGGCTGAACATTAGGCATTTTGAAAATAAAAAGGTATCTGGGGCGATATTCGAAGATGATAGTTAACTTGAAATACTGAACCAGGATTTGTTCAAAGACATCTCATACTCCTACGATAAGAGTAGTCTTAATTCCCCATTCAACGTTATTCTGGTAAGGGATATTTTGACTTTTACTAAGTTAAAACTTAATAGGTAATATCATACTCTTAGTTTCTTAAGTAACATACCCCAACATAATTGTGTTCAACTAATCCTACACTCAATCAAACCACCCTTAAAGTTCCCTCTCTAAGTTATGGAGAGAATATATATATATATATATATATATATATATATATATATATATATATCCAGGTAAGATGAGAATAAATAGAGTACAATTCAAACGTTCATAACATTTAATTTAAAAGAGGCTTCATACAAAATAGAGCAATATTCTTTATTTTATATATATATATATATATATATATATATATATATATATATATATATATATAAATATTATGAAATGGACAAAGTCCGACAATTATTCTAAGACATTTTTATGCTTATACATTCTTTTTTATAGATAGAAATATTTAAGTAAATGGTCTGTTTATAATAAACAGTATTAACAACATTTACCGGCCTGGATATCATAGGAAGCGTCTTAGAAAATATGGCGGAATCGGTAAAAGCATGTCAGGCTATAGGACGGTTCCATATAGGATACAGGTTCGATTCCTGTTGGAGGGCGCATATTTTCTATGGCAATTTCTCGGACATGCAGCCAGGTAAATGTTTTTAATACTGTTTATTATAAACAGAGAATTTACTTAAATATTTGTATCTATAAACATATCTTTACATATATATATATATATATATATATATATATATATATATATATATATTCACGTTTACATAGTGAAATTTAAAGATTACAGTACATAACTTTAGCGTTTTTCACTTTACAGTGATTTTGTCTTAGAAAAATAAATCCTCTAATGCTGACATTGTGCTAATATCGAAAGTACTCTGAATAAATGAAGATGTATCAACATGGTAATTTTCCCTCTTCCCTTAATAAAGATACTAAGAAGCCTTTCCGTGGTTATGAAAGGATCCTATTGAAAATAAGTAGACAAAATTTGTCTAAATTATTCAATGACATGTCGTAATGAAAATATGCTACCAAAATAAATGTTATATATATATATATATATATATCGAGAGGGAGAGAAAGAGAAAGTGTGCAATGTTCTATAGAAAATTATTTTAACGCCTCAAAAATTAAAACTGTTCATTTTAACGCTTCAAAAATGAAACTGCTTTTAATCCTCTGAGAGAACACTTTTTTTAAATCTTTCATCAGATTGACTTCTTGCGCCTTCTCAGAGTAACGTTTTCAGCTGACATGAAATCGAAACACTATATTGAATCAATTACTAAGTCTGCAGCTAAGAAAGCTGATTCACTGTGTTGCGCTAGACAATGTTTTCTTGTCAGAATCTATTTTATACATTTATAAATCTACCATTCATCCTTGCTTTGAATATTGCTGCCACAATTGGTTTGGTGCTTCTGCTATATAGTTAGATATTAATGATAAAA
>CAHIKZ030000664.1:50000-137500 GCA_903632075.3 Acanthosepion pharaonis | reverse complement strand
CAGGATATGTTGAAAACAAAATCGACAGAAGAATTCAGCAAATCAGTCAGTCATGTGCCATACGTGATACACGATCATGTTCCTTGTGATTCATAACTGTCTAGAAGTTTTTTTTTCACGCAGTAGGTTGCCGTTTCTTTCTTAAATAAACTGGTTGCTTATAAGATCCAGTCTATTCTGGAAATCAACACCCAGAGATGAATACATACCTTTCTCAAGGGCATTTACACATAAGTGAATGTAACGAACCTGACTGGGATTCGAACACGGCTCAACAACTCCGCTTTCGGAGGCGTTATCCATCACACCACAACGCGCAGGGAATTAGCCATCCGTCCTTGCACGGAATATTGATGTCATATATGGTCTGGTGCTTTCGCTGTACGTCACGAGGTCCTCAACAAAATCCAGAGAAGAATATGCAAGATGATAGGACCTGATCTGGCATCGCTATCCCAACAGGCGTGCCGTGGCCTCCCTCTGTCTCTTCTACAAATATTTTCACGGCAACTGTTTCGACGAGCTGGTTCCCGGACTGCCTGAATTTAAGCAAGCTACCAGAGTGGCATCTCGATCCTACCCTTTCACTTAAATGTAACCGTCTCTTCTACTCAAACAGCTTCTTCTCTCACACTTCCCATCGGTGGAATTCCCTTCCCCTTACTTGCTTCCCCGATGACTATAATCTTCAAATATTCAAGTGTAATGTCAATCGACATCTGATACCTTGAGCTTGTTCCCCGTCTTTCTCTGTATCCGTTCCCCAAACACACCTCTTTACTCTTGTTCTCAATCCTCTGTAACCCCTTGCGTGCTAGTGGCACTCCCGCCTTGCTTAGAGCGAATTGCTTTAAAAAGAATTATTTACTTAACAACAAACAGCGAATAAGTTATCGAACGGCCGGCCAGAGAGTGAGAAAAGGCAGAGAGATATTTAAAGTCAATTCCGTCCCCAAAATGAATATTTTGCAACAACGTGATTTTGCAATAACAGAAACATTACTAGCCATATGAAAAGACGGACTATATCAGAAGATGACGCCATTACATGATTTCAATGACGTATCCGATTCTAAGTATAAGTGTCCCTTTCTTTCCATTTACTGTAAAACTTCCTCGTTGCCTACATGAACCGCCCATGGTATTCTGAGCATACTTCTGTAGAACCACATCTCCGTTACCATATAGAAGAATTTATGTTACATAACAGTTTAGCACTTTATATTACATAGCAGTTCAGCAGTTTTTCCTGTTTCTTAATACTTTGTTTAGATTTTGAAAGTCATCTTTTGCTATTCCATTTTACCTTCGGATTTCGGTGTCACATTTTTCGTTGTCTGTTAAAATACTTCCCAGATATTTCCACTTCTATACTTGTGTTATATGCCGTGCCTATGAACGCTAATGGATATATGCCATCCTCGTCGCCAAAATGTTGTAACCTAGGAAGGGTTACTAAATGAGGAATAACCAAAACGGAGGTTGAAAATGAAATGGTAATCTTTATAATATGAAAAAAAAACACAATACTCGCCAGCGACATGAAGTAGGTAAACCACTTTAGTGATGGACTACATAGACAAAAATTAACTTACAATAGTGTCCAATCTACTCATGTGGATTGAGACATACTCATTAGTGTTTAGAGGTAGGTATATAACAGTTTGTTTGTTTTTTGTTTGTTTTTGTTTCTTTCTTTCTTTCTTTCTTTCTTATTTGCATGGTTAAACTGCTTGTTTTTTTTTTCTTTTCATCCTGTTTCTGACCGCTTGCCTTTCTTTCTTTCTTTCTTTCTTTCTCCCATTAATTGTATTTCCTACTCTTTTAATTTTTTACGTTTTCTTTTGCTTTAAGAAAAATGATTTTTTAAGTGTCATATGATTTAGCCTTAAAAACAGTGAAATTATTGTCTTCATAAATATCAACTGGCAAAAGATCACGGCTAAAGTAAAACTCACTCATTAAAATTATTATTTTAATATTTTCCAGATAATAATATTGAGTCTACTTATTTTCATATTGATCCTTTCCAGTTGCCAAATCAGTTTCTTGATATTGAGATGAAATTCATCAAGGAAGGCGCCAAATTTTTAATTTTTTAATTTTTGAAATGTTAATCTTTATAACAAACAAAATAAAATACTCGCCAGCGGCGTGAAGTTAAACCACTGATGGACTTCTTAGACAGCATATTACCTCCACTTACAATAATGACCAACGTATTTATGAGGATTGGGATATACTCATTAATGTTCATAGGTACGGTATATAACAACTTGTTTGATTTTGACATCACTAATTCGTAGCGGGCATCTTGAACTTTTCTCTTACTGACAAATATAGATTCTTTCTACTTACAACTGGTGATTAGTCCTTTCTTCTCTCTTTCCTTTATTAGATTATCAGTGGGGGGGGGTCTGTAGTTTTCTTTCTGTTCGGCCACCAACACAGTGTCATATGTCCATCTTATGTTGTTTAAGATTGTGCCTACAGATATTAAATTCTGTTAGTCTCTATAGATCGCTTAGAATAGCTTCTCTGTAAAGGTTGAATAAATTCATTGAGAAGACTACGCGCTTATTTCTACTGGGGTGTAATGAATGTCGGTTCGGAATGAGAACTTGGAGAGCCGAGTTCGAATCCCAGTCGAGTTCGTTCACAAATACCACAGGGAAATGTATGAATCCATATCTTCTTCTCCCATTTACAGGTTGAATAGGAGGACAGACTCGGTTCTTTAGCCTTGGTTGTATCGAAAGATACATGATCAACCAAATGGCACTTAACTGATTGCTGCATGTAGTTCTGGCGTATTCTGACATATTTCTCGAATAAATATAGCTTTGATAAAAAAACAAAAAAACAAAAAACAATATGTCCAAACTATTACTTATTTTATTCTCCCTTTAACATTAGAATCAAACCAAAATACGTCGATTTTAAAATTTGAAAAGGCCACTGAGACAAATTGGAAACTGGGACAAGAGCCGCAACAGAGAGCAACCTCGGTTCTCAAACGTCTCACATGTCAAACAAATCTGTTTTCGAACAGAAAATTCGAGATGAAAATGCTTCGGTTATCGAACAAAATTTCGGTTCTCGAATAAAATTGCCGAACCGAGCCAAACCGAGTTAACCCAAATGGAATCCTTTCTGGGTCGACCGCCGTGTTGTATACATTCGTGTGTTGAGATGTGCTTTTCTTTTCCAATTTTATTGTACTATGCTCTTTTTTTCTCTACATTGATTCCTATTGGACAAATAGTTTCGGTTTACGAACATTTCGGGTTACGAACGACCTTGACGAACGAATTAAATTCATAAACCGAGGTTCCACTGTATAATCAAATTCAGTCTTATTGGATTGCTTAAAAGTAAATCTCTCTGATGCTGTCTGGTTTTATAAACAAGACATCATTTTTGGTAAGTTTTAAGGTTATCTCACTCACACCCGTTTTATGTGTTAAGACTCAGCTAAAGATTCTATTTCAATTACTTCAGAGATTCAATTCTTTCAGGCTTTGGCAATTCTAACTTATTGCAAAAAATCTTTCCAGGTGTTTAAGCATTTCATGTGTAAAACAATGTCTTTCCTATTCTATCACCTTTTTTTTCATTTCTCTGGCAAAGTCTGGATATCTATCCAACTTTTAGGTTTTATTCTGTGGTTGGTTATAAAACTGAAATCCAATACCCGACCAATCCTCTTTGTTTATACCAACTGGGCCTGGCCCCCTCTCCGGAATTAGGGGATTCGTTTGAAGTTCGAAAAAGGAAAGTCTCATTTTTTTTTTTTATTCTTCAAAACAATGGTTAGGTGTAATTTTTCACCACTGGTCTTTGCTGGTAAAGGTTGGAGATCAAGTGACAACAAGCGAGTGAGAGGAAAGTAAAAAGAGAGAAAACTGAAAAGAAGAAAGTAAAATGAAAGAGAGACGGAGAAGAAAGTGAGATGGAGGGAAAAGAAAAAAGATAAGAGAAAAATGGGAAAGAAAGTGTGGAATGAAAGAGAAAGGAGGAGAGAGAAACGACAAAATGAAAAAGAGTAAAAATGGAATGAAAAAGAGTAATTCTTTTTCTACGGTTTATCAACCCCTTACAGGGTATTTAAAGCCAGCAGATATTTTTAGATTGTAAGAATTTTTTAGATAATAATAATTTGTTGATAATAGTCTTACTAATTAACCCATATTTGGGGGGAGAATAGGTGGATTCATATATTTCCTAAGCGTATTTGCGCGTAAGTGAATGTAACGAACTGGAATTGAAACTTGGCTCTTCGATTAACAATTTTGAGCCGTTATCCATTGCACCACCCGCACATCTAAGTTTATATAGCCTGGTATTCCCAAGTGGTCACCCATCTAGTTACTAAACAGACTCGACGTTGTTTAACTTCGGCGATCGTACGAGAACAGGTATTTCAATGTGATATTGATGTAAGCTCGAATAAGGAGAGGGAGGAAGAAAAAAGAGATAGCCAGGAATGAAGGTTGAGATGAATGAATGAAAGAGAAAACAGAAAGAAAAACCAGAGAAATTAATGAAATGAAGAGAGAATAACGAAAGAAAAAGGAATGAAAGAGTAGAACGAAAGGCTAAAGGAAGAATGAAATAAAGAGCGTAAAATGAATGAGAAAAGGAATGAAAGGAAGAAAAAAAGAAGGAGGGGACGAAAAAATGAAAAATGAATAAGAAAAGGAATGAAAGTGAAAGTAGAAAGAAATGCAGAAGGCGGAATGAAATAAAGAGCGTAAAATGAATGAGAAAAGGAATGAAAGTGAAAGTAGAAAAAAGGCAGAAGGAGGGACGAAATAAATAGAGTAAAATGAATGAGAAAAGGAATGAAAATGAAAGTAGAAAGAAATGCAAAAGACGGAATGAAATAGAGAGAGTAAAATGAATGAGAAAAGGAATGAAAGTGAAAGTAGAAAAAAGGCAGAAGGAGGGACGAAATAAATAGAGTAAAATGAATGGGAAAAGGAATGAAAGTGAAAGTAGAAAGAAATGCAAAAGACGGAATGAAATAGAGAAAAAAAATGAATGAGAAAAGGAATGAAAGTGGAATGAAAAAAAAGGCAGGAGGAGGACAGAAATAAATAGAGTGAATAAGAAAAGGAATGAAAAGGAAAGAAATGCAGAAAATGAAATAGTGAAAATGAATGAGAAAAAAATGAAAGCAAAGCAAAAAAAAGAGGGGGACGAAATAAATAGAATAAAATGAATGTGAAAAATGAAAAAGAAATGCCGACATGTTCTTTGGAAATATTAAAAGCGCGCAAAACTCAAAAATAACTCAGAATAATGTTAATCTTGTTTGGCTACAAAAACAAATGTTATGAAAACAAGTTTGGTTTGGTTTATTTTATTTTACGGCATATCAACCTAAATGGGTTATTTAATGCCAACAAGATTTTTTATTGCTGGTAAAATTTTTTTTCAAAAATATATTGCTGGTAATTTTTTTTTCAAAATAGGTTTTGCTGGTATTAAAACCTATTTTTACATTTTCATAGTGTTTTTACCCCAGATTCGTGGTTAACTATTTGCCCATATCTGGGACCTTAACAGGAACTACAACCGCGGATCAGGGTGGACCTGGGAACACTAGCAATGAAGAGTTTGCTCCTTGCTCTTCAAAATTTTTTGATCAGAGGCTTTTCTGCCGGATGCAGTTTATTGTCATACCCAGGACGGGGATAAAGTCAACCCCAAAATCTTCGAATTTTCAGACCTTTTCTAACAGATTTAATTCTTCTTTGGTCGGCATTATTTTAACTGTTCAAGAGTCACATCTTCTTGAGCTTCTTTGTACAGAGTTCAGAGACCATTCCACGTGGAATATAAATTATGAACACTACTTTTACTTTCATGTTCTACAGCATTGAAGTTCTTGTTCAATGTTGTATTTATATAACTTCTCATTCCCTTTCATCTTCACCCTGGGATGGCTATAATCTTCATTTATCACAGTTCTTTCACCTTATTCCCTGTAATAAAATCTGACAGTTTCATTTCCATTGGTGGATATAAATGTTAAAGTCGCAGAGTATGTTGGTTTTTATTCTCTGGTTCTGGTTCTTGTTTATGCTCCTATCATTTATTTGGGGAGCCAAAGCGAAAACTTCTTTTCGAGCTAGTGTTGTTAATTCTACTGCTTTTTAAGACTTCCATAGAATATGTCAACATCTACCATTCTCTTTTATTCCTTTTCTCTTTAATTATTGTCACTTCATTTATTTCCATCCTCTCCTTTTCTTTCTACTCTCTCTCTCTTCCTCTCTTTCCCTCTCTGCATTTCTTTTATCTTCTTCAGTATCGTTCTATTTTAATTATGTATAGCATTTTGAATAATATCATTTTTCCAATTCCAATCTGTCACACTCTCTGCCTAAATAATTATCTATCTATCTATCTATCTATCTATCTATGGGTGTACATTCTTTTTCTTTCTCTTTATTTTTACGACTGTTCATTATCTATCTATCTATCTATCTATCTATCTATTTATCTATCTATCTACGAGGTGAGTGCTGGAAAGTTCTCGACCCGACCCACTTTCCAAAATTACAAAGTGTATTCAGATATATATCAGTTTCATTCTTCCATTATCTATCTATCTATCTATCTATCTATCTATCTATCTGTTCTTCTCACACTTTATTAATTTCCGTTATAACTCCACTCCAACGTTATCTCGTTACTGTATCTTGCTCTGATTTTTGTGTTCGAATTCTATTAGCAGCCACAATTTCAAATATGATTGTTCAAGGTAGGTAGACATTCATCAATTACCGTTTGGGCGCAACACATTCTTCCTCCTTACATATGGTTATTGTCAGATGTATGTAAATGACTTTGACCATTCTCCAATGTTTTCTCGTATTTCCGTTCAATTCTTACTCTCATTACTTTTCTCACTCTTTCTCCCTCTCTTTCTCAGTCTTCTTCTCCCTCTTTCCCTCTCTTATTTCTCCCAATTTTTCTCTCTGTTTTTCCCTCTTTTTCACTTTCTTTCTTTCTTTTTCACTCTCTTTCTCACTCTCTTACACTCTTTCTTACTCTCTTTTTCCCTCTTTCTCACTCTCTATCTCACTATTTTTCACTATCTTTCTCACTTCTCCCTCTTTCCCACTTTCTTTCCTAATTCTTGAGAAGTTCTGCACCCTTTCTATTTCTTTCGCTTTCTACTTCTCTCCCCCGTTCTCTCTATTTCTCTTTCTCTCTGTTTATTTCCTCATTCGTGAAAAATATTTCATTCTCTCTTTCTCTTTGTTTTTCACGAGAAATGTCTCCCTTTATTTCTTTGTACGCGTTAATCCCCCCTCCTCTCTTTGTCTGTCTGTCTCTCTCGCTCTCCCACTCTCCTGGTCGAGATTTTATTCTGTGTCTTTTTTTCATCTTATCAAATGCTTTTAAATCTGCAGATTCACTCATGGTTTACAGTCCTTCATTCTCAGCCATAGGCCAATTAAATAAACACTTCATTCTCTCTATTATGGACTACAACATCGAAGTAAGCAATATTTGCCCATTACTTACATGTGCAAAATTAGACGTTTTATTCTTTGTTTTTTTTTTTTTTTTTGTTTTTCAAATCATTTCATTATTTATTTACTTACTTTTTTAGCGAGTAAAACTCAAGAGGAAAATGTTCTGCTATTTTTATCTCAATCTATAAAAGGCAGGACGTATGTGTGTGTGTGTGTGTGTGTGTGTGTGTGTGTGTGTGTGTGTGTGTGTGTGTGTGTGTGTGTGTGTGTGAAACGAATGCACGGCCGCAATTTTCGACGGATTTGCACCAAAATTTACATGCACATGCTCCAAGTTAGTAGAAAGGCCAAGACCGAGTTTGCATTTCCCAACTCCCATCGATAGTGGAAATAATCGATTTTTTCATGCTTCTACGGCACTTTTCATGTAGTTTGCGGCCATTTTCTACTGGCCAGAGTGAGAGCCTATAGCTGGCTGCCACAAATAGGCAGGAAGATTCTATTGGCCAGCGTGAGAGCCAATAGCTGACTGACACGAATGTTAACTAGTATGCTAGCATGCAAAAAAATCGATAGCTGCATTCGTCACAAGTGGGAAAAATTTAAATCTGCATGGCACTTTACTCCAATTGGCTTATTCGCTTGCTTAAACTCAACGTTGATTCTGATTCCGCAGAACTGGGTTGGGTGTGAAAAAGTATTTGTTGTTAACATTCTTTTTTCATTCGGTTTTTCCAGTTACGAGTCCTTTTTTTTAAAGCTAATCGTTTTGTGTTCATTTTGTTTAGTTCTTTTTTCGTAACAGTTTTAATGTTTAGTATAGAGCTTAGAAAAAATTCGCAATATGAGACAGGCAAGAAGTAAGGCATGTAGCAACATCAGCACGGCAAAGGGCACTCCTTTAAAGGCAAGGAAGGGCAAAAATATTTTAAGTCAAGTGATAGCGATTACTGTATGAGTCGTACGATTTTTGAATCAAGCACGGGCAACGCCGGGCCATGCTGCTAGTATCAGATATTTACCTTTTATTTTTGTTTTTGTATTGCCATTGTCCCGGTGAAACCATTTACGGGAACCTGTCGTCGATCGATAGCGAGCAACCTCATCGCAATCGACAGATATATAGACAGGTACGAACACAGATAGATAGATAGATAGATAGATAGATAGATAGATAGATAGATAGATAGATAGATAGATAGATAGATAGATAATGGAAATAATGAGACAGATATGAACTGGGGTATATCTGAATACACTATGTTAAAAGACTAAGATAACTCGTTTATCGACAGACAGGCAGCGACGAGCCATCCGACAAGCTGTTTTATTCTGATACACTTGCATGTTTTTTAGACTACCAACTGGTGTCACTACTAACATTCATGTTTTCAGCCGTCCCTCACAGATAGATAGATAGATAGATAGATAGATAGATAAAAACAACGTTATTTAATAATAAATTAATTAAAGAGAGAGAGAGAAATTGAAATGGAAAAGAGATAGATAGATAGATAGATAGATAAAAAAAACAACGTTAGTTAATAATAAATTAAATAAAGAGAGAGAGAAATGGAAAAGATCTAGATAGTTATATATATATATATATATATATATATATAGATAGATAGATAGATAGATAGATAGATAGATAAAAAACAACGCTAGTTAATAATGAATTAAATAAAGAGAGAGAGAGAGAAAAGAGATAGATAGATAGATAGATAGATAGATAGATAGATAGATAGATAGATAGATAAAAACAACGTTAGTTAAGAATAAATTAGATATATAAAAGAAGTAAAAAATAGATAGATAGATAGATAGATAGATAAAAAAAACAACGTTAGTTAAGAATAAATTAGATATATAAAAAGAGAGAAAAAGTAAAAAGGATAGATAGATAGATAGATAGATAGATAGATAGATAGATAGATAGATAGATAAAAAACAACGCTAGTTAATAATGAATTAAATAAAGAGAGAGAGGGAGAGATGTGGAAAGGAGATAGATAGATAGATAGATAGATAGATAGATAGATAGATAGATAGATAGATAGATAGATAGATAGATAGATAGATAATGTAAAGAAAGGGATATCGGAATATACTTGGATATGAAAACGCTGAGATGACTAGCTAGCTCGAGAGAGACAGAGAGAGAGAGAGAGAGAGAGAGAGAGAGATAATATTAATCATCTTGACGACAACATTTGCTAAAACCATTTGGAATAATAAAGAGAATCCTGGATTATTGAGGAGGCCTAATATCATTTGACCTCTAGAGAAATCCTCTGGGTACTCATAATGTTTAAAATTTCTTAGGAATGGATTTTTCATTAATAATACGACATGATTTAATTTAATACTTAAACGTTACGTTTAATGGTTACACATATTTTAGTAGATGTTCTATTTTTATTTATTTTATTAAACAGTGTATTTATCTATTTCCACCTTCCGGCCTGAATATTTGAAAAATCTTGTTAACGGGAGGGTGCGTATTTTTCAACAAGATTTCTCGAACAAGTATGCTTTATTGAATTATTTTTTTTATATATATTAATTTACTTTATTAAAAACAAATATATATTTTTTTTTGCGATTTACTTTATTAAAATAATTAAAATCAAAAAACTGGTTCATATTTTACATAATGCCTTTTGAAGTTCTTTATTTAAAGAAAAATATTAACTAATTAAGATTTTAATTCTTAATAAATTATTTTTATTTGGTTATAAAAAAAAAGTTATGTTTTTTTTCTGGTGCTGAGTCGTGTTGGTTTTGAGTTGTCTCAATCCTGAGTTGTCCCGGGGGTCTGTCGGCGGTGTGGAGTTGTCCCTTCCCGATGAAAAACAGGTTCCATGGTATGCAGGAAAAATGACAAATGACAAACTGAAAAATTAAAAGCATGCATGATTAGAAGTCCTACCGGCATTACTATGAAAACTCGGAATTCTGGAAAACAAGCATTAAAAATGCAGCGCAGTCCACCAGTAAAGACAGGAAAAAATATTTGTTCATGTTTACAGGGGCAATTTCTTTATCTATAAATTCAAGAATTCGGGAATCTCAGATACAAATGAAGCACTATGTAATTTCGACATAATTTCTTCTGGCACAAGGCAGCAGATATTGAGCGCCTGGCAAGAATCACAACACATGTAAAGAAAAGGCGAGTCACTGTACTGTAGCAGAGATTATAAATACGTAATAGATAGATAGATAGATAGATAGATAGATAGATAGAGAATCGGATAGATAGATTACCTGACCTTGAAATTCATTCAAATGTTTCCTGTGAAAAAAAGAAATCAATTCGTTCAGTAAAAGTGAGACAAACAATTATTATTTTTTTTATTCTTTTCATGCAGTTTCTTTGCATATAAAGCCTCGATTATTTACGGAGCGTGGAGAAGAACTGGCTTTTCAATTGATGAGTCATTGAGATCAGAGAATAGAAGGATGAATCAGGAACAGCGTTACGTCGTGGTGGAAGCGGGAATTTGTTTACTGCGTCTATATATATATATATATATATATATATATATATATATAACATTTTCACTGCATGATCTTCGGTATATGAGATTAATATTTGTCAATGAATTAAGTGGTTTGATAAGGCATGTGATAATGCGAAAAAAATATTTATTTGAAATAAATGAGTTTTTACATCATTAGAATGATATATATATATATATATATATATATATATATAACGTGAACGAATATAATATAAATTCTAACGTTCACAGCATTAATTCAAAAGAAGGCTCAATACCAAGAGTATAGCAATAATTATAATTTTTACATACGGACAAAACAAATTTGTGGTGAGTAACTTGTTTTGTCTGTAGTAATTTTCCAAGCGTAGCTTAGATGTGGCACAAGGACAAAAGTATGGACTACCCAGTGAGGATGGAACTCACATCCTCAGTTGTAATTGTTCTAGTGAGACAAGCTTTCTAACCACTACACCGCCTCGAGGTACTCCATTTGTTTTTGTCCGTATGTAGAAATTATAATAAATAATATATATATATATATATATATATGCATGCGTGTGTGTGTGTGTGTGCGTGTATGTTTTATCTTTAATAATATTTGCCTTAGGGAACATTTGCTGCCATAAATAGACAGAATTTAAACTGCATGATCGTGCATCTTATCAAGATATCAACACTCAAATATTTCTACATGTCTTGTCGAAAATCAGAATCACATTCATGACAATTTACGGTGGATTTTCTTCCTTGTCTAAGAACAATCCTTCTTAGTAAAATTAATCGACACAAAATGTCGATTGTCTTTAAAAAATATTTGTTTTAAAGAAGCTTTGTTCTCCTAGCCGCTAGAAATTAACAGCAGAGCTGACTTTGCATTCTAGCTTTGATTGGCAACCTGTCTGGAAGAAAAAACAGTTCTTATTTTAAATCCTTTTGGGTAGGGAAGGTGGCAACTCCTTCCCGTAACAACTTACTTGCTCCCAAAACCACAGCACAACGCCTCGCGTGGTGATGATCTAACCATATACGTCCCGAAAGAAGTCTTCAGAATCTACGTTAGTGATTATGGTCAATTAACTGATTTTATTAATTTAACCGTAAAATCGAGAGTTATTAGCACTATGACTTTTCTTAGTACATTTTATGATCTTTAATGCCCAGAAAACAAGTTACTGCATTTTTGTAAATGCTCTATGATGGATGATAGAACATCTTAAGCATAGGGGTGCTGAAAAAAGTCCATACAAAAATGCTGAACCTCTAGCGAAAATGTCACTTTTCAGCTATTTTTTCTTAAGTTAAAAAAAGAATTGTTGTAATTTTGTAAACATTATTGTCACAGAAAGTACAAATTGCCGCCTTTGACTCAAATAATTGTCTTAATTCGATGTGGCATTGAATGGAACAAGGTTCAGATTTTCTCATTGGAAATTTTTCCCATTCATCTTGGTAGTAAAACCAAAGACCTTGGCGATTGTGTGGTTTTAGTTGGAGCACTTATTTCTTCAATTCCTACCCCGACGGTTCAGATATATTGAAATCGGGACTTTGTGCTTCCAAAAATTGAACATTTTCATCCAGAAAAAAAACAAAACATTTTGTTGCACTTGATGTATGGCGAGGTGCACCATGAGGCTGAAAAAATCCTCCATCTTCTTAGTATGGTAAAAGAATAGATTGCAGTAAACTAATATAGTTTTCACTGTTTAGACTTCTATTAACTTTTACCAATTTTCATCTACCATAAAATTATTTTACAAGCCATACCATTACGTGTCCAATACCAAATTTTACCGTCTTTATGGTGTGACTTGCATTGTTTTTTTTTTTGTTGTTTTTTTTGTTTTGTTTTTTTTTCTCACATTGGTCTTCTGACATATTCCCTTGCATAAGACTGGAACTATTTTACATTCCTCGCTAAATATTGATTTAGCGCCTATCTTTCCAATATCCCATGTTAGATGTTCTTTCAAATACTTCAACTTTCTAATTCGATGTATTTTGTTTAATGATGTCTTTGGCTGCTATACGCACGTTCAAGTTATTTTTTTCGTAATACTTTGCGTACAGTATCAACTGAAATCTCACTGTTAAAACTGCATTCCCTCCTCATCTGTCTGTTTCTTCATTTTGGATTGCTTAACGAGACTCACTCCTTCTTTCCTTCATCTCTATTGTCTAACTTTTGTCGTCTTCCGGTTTTCTTTGCACTTAAAACACTTCCAGTAGTATTGGATAGTTTGAACACTATTTCTGGAAATGTCCAGTCGCCTCTGCCTCTGCCTCTCTCTCTCTCTCTCTCTCTCTCTCTCACACACACACACACACACACTCTCTCTCTCTCTCTCGTTCAGTTATCTTCCCCTTCAAAGTCACAAAATTCATCTTTGTTTCAGCGGAAATGTTAGCCCTGATATTAATGTACAAAAGCAAACTAATGCTCAACTCCAACGTCTTTCCAATGTAACTTAGACTCATATGAATAAGATATAATAATTCATATTTAGAAATGTTCATGCTATCATGACTTTATCGTGTCAGATCTTTCTTTGAGCCAATAGTTTTGCATGAGGCTTTTTACAACTTCAAGCGACTTAAAGCGGTGTATCTTCTGTTATACTGTATCTAAGAATTTATTTTCTGATCCTCTCAAGGCTCACAAATACTGATGATAACAGCATACTCCTAAACAGTCAAAACATCTTAAGAAAATAACATTTGATGTAATTGGCTCAAATCTTTTGCATTAACTATTTATCTATCTATTTCACACTTTTCATCTCTATCGATGTATCTCTCACTGTTCATATCTATCTAGCTATCTAACGGATACTCTCCATATCTATCTATCTGTCTGTCTGACACTGTTCACATGTATCTATTCAATTATATATATATATATATATATATATATATATATATATATGTGTGTGTGTGTGTGTGTGTGTGTGTGTGTGTGTGTGTGTGTGTGTGTGTGTGTGTATGTGTATAATTTAATTTAATGAAAACAGACAACTTCAAGGGGCCATCAATTGAGCTCTCAGGATTTCACCCTCCTTGGGATTACCGAAATTTTAATTACTTAACTATATATATATATATATATATATATATATATATATATATATATATATATATGGGCATTGAAGTCAGCACC
This sequence comes from Acanthosepion pharaonis, assembly GCA_903632075.3. Lineage (NCBI taxonomy): Eukaryota > Metazoa > Mollusca > Cephalopoda > Sepiida > Sepiidae > Acanthosepion > Acanthosepion pharaonis. The sequence continues at coordinate 123,341 of CAHIKZ030000664.1, read as the reverse complement.
TCGAGTCGACAGTCTGTTTCATCTTAAACGTAATCGTCAGGCCTGACGAATGCGTTTTACATGAAATTGTATACTTTTATATTTACATACACTCTATCCCGGATATTAAACTCTTTAACCCATAAATATAGCACACCTTAAAATAGATTTTATCATATATATTTTAAACTTCATCTGTCGGATAGAAGTTCAATTGCACAGGATCTAAAAAGACACATTCCTGCCCACTTTCACAATACAGGAAAATACTTGTTGACAAAACCAATATACACCACCGCGAAAATAATAAACAAAAACTACAAATTCTCAAGGCCCTCTATATCAAAATCAACCAACACTCAAAAAAAAATACGCATATAGCAGCAACATATTAAAGTGCATAAAACATTTAATGTCATTTTATTTTCTATCAATTCCAGGTCAGTTCCTTTATATTAAAATTTTCCATAACTACAATTATTAAATTTAAACATTCTAAAATAACTATAACAGTGCATGTTCGTGCGTGTTTGTTTTTTTAATCACTATTAAAACTAGATGCAGATTTTATCGTAGTTACAATAAGTTTTTGTCTTTGTAATTTAACCCTGAAAATAAAAGAAAAAATGGCGACTTCCTTGATGAATTTCATCTCAATATCAAGAAACTGATTTGGCAACTGGAAAGGATCAATATGAAAATAAGTAGACAATATGTCAATATTATTATCTGGAAAAATATTAAAATAATAATTTTGAATGAGTGAGTTTTACTTTAGCCGTGATCTTTGCCATAGTTGATATTTATGAAGACAATAATTTCAATGTTTTTAAGGCTACGTCATATGACACTAGTTAAAAAAAAATCATTTTTCTTAAAGCAAAAAGAAAACGTAAAAAATTAAGAGTAGTAAATACAATTAATGGGTGAAAGAAAGAAAGAAAGATGGAAGGAAAGAAAGAAAGATTAAGAGAAACAACAAGTAAGAAAGAAAGAAAGAAAGAAAGAAAGAAAGAAAGAAAGAAAGAAATGCAAGAGATAAGAAACAAAATGGAAAGAAAAAACAAACAAGCAAGAAAGAAAATAAGAGAAAAAGCAAGCAACCAAATAGATAACCATGCAAATAAGAAAGAAAGAAAGAAAGAAACAAACAAACAGACAAAGAAACAAATAAACAAAGTGTTATATACCGTACCTATGAACACTAATGTGTATCTCCCAATCCTCATAGATTCGTTGGACACTAATGTAAGTGGGGATAATATGCTGTCTAGAAACTAGCAGTGGTTTACCTATTTCCCGTCGCTGGCGAGTATTGTTATTTGTTGATGTTATAATGATTACCATTTCATTTTCAACCTCCGTTTTGGTTATTGCTCATTCAGTAACCCTTTCTAGGTTACAACAGATAGATAGATAGATAGATAGATAGATAGATAGATTGGACTCTATTGTAAGTGGGAGTAATATGCTGTTTAAGTAGTCCACCACTAGCAGTGGTTTACCTACTTCACGCCGCTAGCGAGTATTGTATTTTGTTGATGTCATAAAGATTACCATTTCATTTCCAATCTCCGTTTTGGTTATTCCTCATTCCGTAACCTTTTCTAGGTTACAAAACAGACATACAGACACTGAAAAAGAAATAAATAACCAAAGAGAAAAAAATAAAGTCAAAAAAGAAGAAAGAAGCAAGAAGGAAAGAAAATAAAAAAAAGAAAGAATCAATAAAAGAAACAAAGTAAGAATATATACTCAGATAATATACTTTTTCTTAATATCAAATACTTCGAATGTGTTTTGTGCCTTCTAGAATTCGTGAACTTAGCGGGCAGTTAAGCATGGTTTTATTATCAAATTGAATCTATTCAGCATTAAGAATAGAGTTTTTTAATCTAATTTAATTGATGTGAGTTATAAACAAAACAGAAAGAAAGACTCAAACACGTCCTCGTAAATATGGCGGCACAAGTAAGAAGACGGATTCAACTTCCTATGATGAATGCATTCAGTTATAAAATTTAATTAAGTTGTTGGATGCAACCAGATGCGACAAGAGCGACACCTAGTGATTGAAAAAGACAAATGTATAAGCGTTATCGGAAAAGAACTATGCATTATAGGACATGGTGGGATATAATTTAATAATCGCCGATTCTTTCGCAGATATTTGTCAGTTTTTCAGTATTCTTTCCTCATTCATTCTTCCTTTATTATTATCTCTCTCTCTCCACACACACACACACACACACATATATATATATATATTTAAAAAGGATATATATATATATATATATATATATATATATATATATATATATAATATTTTTAAAAATTTTAAATCGATATATATAAAATTTAAAAGAAAAACACATCACTTTTAAGGTACCATTATAATAATTTATAAGGTACCATTATAATAATTTATAAGGTACCATTATAATTATTTATTTCACCAGAGTCCTTTTAAAAGGACTCTAGTGAAATAAATTATTATAATGGTACCTTAAAGTGGTCTGTATTTCTTTTTAAATATTAGCTCTGGATTTACATTGAGCTCTCAGGATTTCATTCTCCTTGGGATTGCCCATACGGATTACCAAATTCTTCATAACTTAAATATATATATATATATATATATATATATATATATATATATATATATATATATAAAGGAGAGAAACTGCAAACGTTTTTGTTTATAATGTGGATTTGTTTTAGTGTATATATTATATGTTATTTTTCATAGTTTTGCTACACGAGTTTCCGGTTTCGTGACCTTCTTCAGGCAAATTAAAGGAATCAATTTTTTAAGGAATTAATATCAATATCAATATATATCTTCCCTCGAGTTAAAAGGTTATTTATGCCTTTAGGCCAAGAAATCTTTGAATGCAGTGTTTGAGAATGTGATAATCAATGGATGATAGATTAGGGATGTATGGGGGGACGTGACAAAAGTTTTGTATCTCAAGTCGATGAGCATCTGCATTGGAATGTGGCTGAGCAGGGTCATGAAGCAAAATTGGACGTCGTTGTTTGACCAGTCGGTCGTATTTTGATTAACTGAATGCGCATTTCATCCCGTTATTGGCAGTAAACATCGGCGGTGATGCTCTGTTTAGATTCCAGAAAGCTGTAGTGGATAACGCTAATCGCGGACCACCGTATAGACACCATAATCTTCTGTTGATACAATTTCGGATCTGAAAAGCGTTTGGGTGATTTGTCAGGATTAACCTACTGAGCCGATCGTTTACGATTGCCATAAAGGACCCATTTCTCGCCATCAGTCAGAATTCGATCATGAAATGGTTAATTCAAATTTCGGATATGGTGCCTCGAACACAGTTCAAAACACCGAAATCTTTGACTATCACTGAGTTCATGAGGAACCCATTTATTGAGTTTCTTCACCTTACCAATTTTTCTTGAGAATGCCCGATATTATTGAAATTACGACACCCATTCATCTGAGATATTTCCCTGAAACATCGATATGGATTTTTTTCATCTGCTATTTGTCGTCAGAATTTGATTGTCAATTGCAGACGGACATCCTCTACCGCCTTTATATTCAAAACTCGTTAAACCAATGAAGAACTTGAGAAACCAGCGCAATCACAGAAGTCCTTCACCGCATGCTTTGTTAAAATGATACCTTTAAGTGCCGAATCTAGGTGCATCGTCAGTGTTGTTCCTCCCATGTCACTAGAAGTTTCGGGTCTAAATAAACAACAGACTTCTTCAATGCGCGACCCGACCGAATATGATCAGTATTCGGCCCGCACCCAGAGTAAATATTATTCACCCACTGCCCCACGCAGCAAGATGTGACACAAGGCCTAGTTTTAAAGTGTAGTATTCGAGCCCGTAGGCTCGGGCCAAAATTCCCTATAGACCACGTAAAAAAAGGAGTCAATTTCCCGAGACGAGACTCTGCCCTTTGGGCATAGCCTCGTCTGGGGTATACTCTCTGACATGTGCCAGGTAAGCATAGATATTTACTTGACCTCCCACTGAGTCAGGTTATGACACAAGGTCAGTTTTTAACATGGGGACCCGTGTGTTTTCACTCGGGCCGCTGGTCTAAGCTGGTCTAAGTTGGTCTTAGATAGTCATAGCTTGTCCAAGCTGGTCTAAGCTAGTCATAGCTGGTCTTGGCTTGTCATAGCTGGTCCAAATTGGTCAGAGCCGGATCAACCTAGTCGTAGCCGTGATATCACCAGCCCGGGGGCGGGCTCTGTGCCAGGTAAGAATATTTACTTGACCCCCCGCCCCTCATTGAGTCAGGTTGTGACACAAGGTCAGTTTTTAACATGGGGACCCGAGTGTTTTCACTCGGGCCGCTAGTCTAAGCTGGTCATAGCTGGTCTTGGCTTGTCCTAGCTGGTCCAGGCCTGAGCCAGTCCAAGATAGTCCTAGCCGTGATACCACCAGCCCAGGGACGAGCCAGAGTAAATTTGCTACTAGCTTTAAGACGTGCTTTATATATATGTTCCCTCAGAAAAGGGCAGATAATCAAGTCTACACTTGGGCTATTCGATGTTATAGATCGGGTATTCTTGGTTGTACTGAATTTCCTACATGTGGCCAAGACAGTGTTTTACTTAGGAAGAAGAAGAAGAAAAAAGAAAACGAATGAATATATATACATTAATAAAATGAAAAAAAAAAACGAGTTATTATATTGGCTTGTCTTACCACTTCCTTTTCTTCCTCCCCTTTTAAATTCTTTATTATTTCTTATTTGTTTGATCTCTTTACTGTTTTTTATAACTTTCCTTTTTATTCTTAACTACACTTAAAAAAAAAACTTTTAAAATAGAATGATTAAAATGACCGACTATTTACAAAAAAAAAAAAAAAACCTCCTAAAATACGGTATGAATAATTTGGGATATTGCTTGATAATCCAATAAATTCCGTTTAAAAACTAAGAGAAATAACATTTAACAAAAATTGCTTAAAATAAATTAAGCAAGATATTTATTTACATGTTTAATAATAGTTAAGAAAATAATAGCGTGTAAATTTAGTTAAAATAAGTTACTCCTAAAAATTATCCTTAAAGGAAACTGATTGAAAACGAGTTGTTAATGTTAGTAGCAGTTTGCGGAACATTATGACCAAACTTATATTCAGGCAAAAAAAAAGCAAAACAAAACAAAACAAAAAAAAAAACAGTAAACGCACCTCTTCTTTTTTCATCTTCAAGATGGCGGGTATATAATGTTTTAAGATAAATTCAAAAGAAGAGGTTAATATAAAATTAAGAAAGAGGCATTTAATCATTAGGAACAAGTAATATATTTAAGCTCAACTATTATAATAATATAGTACACTGAACAAAAAATGTTTACTCTATAGTCGGGCATTATTTCCTGATATAACTTCTGCTAGTTAATTGTCACTCTGCAAACAAGAAACTTCAGGACACTTCAATAGTTTTTTTCTTAAATTTTAAATGGCGCTTGCAACTTCCGTATTTCAATACAATGGAATCCCATTATTTTTATTAACGAACCCGGATGTAGACTTCACCCTGGTGCCATATTAATCATTAGGGACCTTATGGCGTGCAAACATCCCGGAAGTATCTCTGATCGCTTAGTAGTTTGGGATTTAAAAACACATAAAATTACCAGCTTCTCTTATTTGCATAATCTAAAGTTTTTCTCCTTCTGTGTAATTTTTACTTTTTTTCATTATGTTCGACATTATAATTAGGCTAATTTTTTCTCCTCCTTTACTTGACAAACATATTTAGACAAGGCAGTGTCTATGCGACACTTACTCAATTTTAAAGATGTCATTTTATTATTTTATGACTGTTTAACTTTATGATCCTTAGAATCAATATGTCTTCCTATAAAGTCCATTAAGTTCGACCTCTGTTCTCTCGAAAGGATTTATAGTGGCTCTGTCCCAGGCTATTAAGCGCTGTGGAAATAAGCAATAAAAGTTGTATCGGTTATTTAAATAGTAAGTATTAAATAGTAGCTCCTGTTATGAGCAGCAGAGCAATGTTACTGCTGTGTTTGAATGATCACGGAGATCTGGATGGATGTATCTAGCTAGCTATCTGCGTATGTTCATTCTCAATCTATCTGAGCATATTCATTATCTATCTATCTATCTATCTATCTATCTATCTATATATATATATATATATATATATATAATCAAAATTAAGTAATTAATCGAGTCTAGAAGACACCGCAATAGAAGGCAGAAAGCACTGGACGGCCATTTTGTCCTATATTTGGGACTCATCAGCAGTGTGCATCCACTACCGACAATTGAAAACCAATGCTTTCTGGATTCTTTTGAGGTTTCTTCAGGACTCGATGAATTAATCATGATTATCTCAAATCTTCCTAATAAATTCTATCATATATATATATATATATATATATATATATATATATATATATATATATATATATATATATATATATCTTCTGATCTATTTAACTGAGCTTAGACGTGTCAGGATAACGAGATTAAAGAGCACCCTGTGAGGATCAAGCTGCTCAGTCAAATTTTACCTAGCGCTACTAGCTTGCTAACTATTACACCACGACGAAGATCTATCTATCTATCTATCTATCTATCTATCTATCTATCTCTATCTATCTATCTATCTATCTATCTCAGTAGATTTCTATCAATAAGTTTATCTATCTCAGTAGATTTCTATCAATAAGTTTATCTACCTATATATAAATCTATCTAGCTAGCTAGCTAGCTAGCTATCTCAATATATTCCTCTCAAAAAGTTTTTCTTTGTGAATATCTATCTATTTATCTGTCTATCTCTCCATCTCAGTAGATTCCTCTCAATAATTTTGTCTATGTAGCTAGCTATATGTTTTTCTATCTATCTATCTATCTATCTATCTATCTATCTATCTATCTATCTCAGTAGATTCCTCTCAATAAGTTTATCTAGCTAGCTAGCTGTTTTTCTTTTAGAATATCCTCTATCTATCTGTTTATCTCAGTAGATTCCTCTCAATAATTCTATCTGTCTTCTTCTATCTATCTAATCTATCTGTCTATCTATCTATCTATCTCAGTAGATTCCTCTCAATAAGTTTATCTAGCTAGCTAGCTGTTTTTCTTTATGAATATCTGTCTATCTCTCTATCTCAGTAGATTCCTCTCAATAATTCTATCTATCTATCTATCTATCTATCTATCTATCTATCTATCTCTGTCCATATATATTTGTCTGCCTGCCTATCTGGTTCTGTCACTTTTTATTAACTTTGGCTATAATTTCAATGAACAATTTCAATTATGGATTCTCAAAGCAGTTAGACGTTCATCAGTTGTAATTTTGGCGTAGTGCAATCTTCCAACCCTGTATATATGCTCCTTCGTCAGGCTAGGCCTAGCTATGTAAATACCTATGGTCATTCTGAATGTCCCTGTACTGTTTCTCCTCTCTTTCTATTTCTCTCTATTTCTGTTTCTCTCTCTACTTCCTTCGCTTTATTCCCTGGTTTTCCAAAATTATTTATTTAAAAAAAATTATAACATAAATATGTTATAAAATCACTACAAAAATAGCCATTTTGTTTCAACATCCCCGGTGTCTTATCAAGTGATGATGTTGAATATAAAATAAATGGTTTTAAAAGTTTCAAATTAATTAACGATCCTTCGCTAGGGGAAAACGTTGTTACAAAAGCTAGAATGACCAATCAAAATACAAGTATAGGAAGATTCAAAAAGCTTGACAACGAAATCATGTTATAATAGCTATTCAGATCTTTAAAATACGGGTAATATTAAAAAAAGAATTTATTCTAACCAATAACTATTAAATTATATGATAAAATTTGATATTGAAATTTTAAATTACCAATTTTAAAATCCAAATTTAATCACTATTAAGTTTAAAATTACTGAGGAGAAAAGAAGAAATACATGTTATTCAATTTATTTCTTCGTTGAAATTACGTTAGAATAGATGCTATGTCATCCGGTCCTCTGACAATATATATATATATATATATATATATATATATATATATAGATATATAATTATATATTGTTTTATTTTTTATTTTTTCATAGCTGTTTTTTTTATCTTTATCGATCTAACTCTGGTGTCTAAAGATATTTTAGTCCTTGTCATCTCCATGTCTTTCTGTAACTTGTTATATTTTTTCTTCATTTTAAATTGGATTTTAAGCAACGAAAGAAATATCCCAAACATCTGACAGGAAGTAATTGAAAACCACCATTAAAAAATAGCTTAATATAATTTCACACCTATATATATAATGAAAACATGTAGTGGAATGATCAACATTAATATATATATTTTTTAATTACCCGAAGGCATCAGGAGAATGTCACAAATGTAGGCTTTTGGATCCTACTTTTATGAACAAAAGATGTACCTTTTTCCACTGCTTGACTTTACATTATTTACATTATTCGGACTATTGTCCTCATCTTTCTCGCCATATTTATCACAACGTTTCGGTTCCGCTCCTTCTTCAGGTGGTTGGAATTTCGACCTGAACCCTTTATTTCACTTACTGGGGTAGACTGTTCTAGTTCCACGTGCCATGCTTGATGGATGTCAGTTATCAGTTATCTCCTGCTAATTTACCTCTGAAAGTTCTCCACTGCCTTAACCGGGTATTGAACCCACACTCTTTGGGTCCTGTCACAGGATTTAACCAACGCCTTTATGCACTGTGTCATTGTGGGTATGAATTTCTGGCTATTATAAACTTAATGTCTTCAGCAACCATTACCAGTACTCATATTGCAATTTTTGCTGTTATCATTGCATGTTTTTACCAGATCTCATATTGCAGTTTTGTTGTTACTGCTTTTCTCTGGCACTCCTTATTACTGGTTCCCATATTGTATTTATTTCTATGCTTGGTCGGCTCAGGAGATTTTTTGTGGCCGGAGCGTACAACTTTATTGTTATGTTCTTCTCGGGAACAAATATTTCACAAATGTTCAACCTGTTACATTTGCTTTCATTGCATATCGTTTTGTTGAAAACATTTTAGTGGTGTATATATATATATATATATATATATATATATATATGTGTGTGTGTGTGTGTGTGTGTGTGTGTGTGTGTGTGTGTGTGTGTGTGTGTGTGTGTGTGTTTTAAAACCTGGATTGAAAAGGTCTGTTACACGCTGTTATTTTAGTTTCAATGCCCGAATAGATGATGTTCTTGGTGTAATAAGACAAATATTGTTATTCGAATAATTTATTATGTGCTATTAATCAATATTCCGGTCCACAGAAGTGAGCTAAAAGTTCGGGTGTGGTCGAAAGTCAACACACATTTTTCGGACGTTGTCTTTCCCCGTCCAGGCTCATGCGCGGTTAACAGAGAACTTCCGCTCTTCCACATTTCTATGACGAACTTTGCAAGTCTTGCTCTCATTATGTGCCCACACTCTGTAATCCAGAGGATTGATGTCGAGCAATTGTGGTGGCCAGAAAACCTTCGACCAGAAATTATTTTTTGACTTTAACCAATCTTGCGCGACTTTTGCTGAAAAACATAGTCTGCATCTTCGGTTATTTTTCTCACCCAAGGCAGGACTTTCGTGGCCAAGATAACTCTGTAGTCAGCTGCAGTAAACCTGTAACCGATTTCAAACTACACAGTCGGCATCTTCTGCCCGTCTGAGGCCACGACGCCAAACATAATCTCAGAGGCCAGGTGCTTGGTCATAGATACTTTGCGGACCTCAGAGACGTCCTGGCCAAAACTGACAACACGATCGATCTCCTTGTTCGCGACAGGATCCAGCATGAAGTTTTTCTCATCTGATAAAATGACAATGTGATTCCCATTGCTTTTCAAATCATTAAGAAGGTGACCACAACGCTCTCGACGTTTTTCTTGCATACAAACAGCTAGCAGGGGTCTTTTCACACGCCTGAAGGTTTTTCCTCCGTCGTTCTTGATGGCCCTGGGCACTGTGGCCTCAGATATTTTTTCTTTTCGCGAACTCAGTCATTTTGAGCGTCGAATTCTTCTCAAATGCTTTCCTAACAGTCGACTTATTGACAACTAGCGAGGTCGATCCTTGAGGCCTTCACCGTTCCTCAGTCTATCTGCGACTCTGTGGGCGACCATCCGACTGATTTTTAGCTGTTTGGCGATTTCTGACTTGTTGTGGCCCGCAGGGAGAAGAGCAGATATCTCAATTATTTTTGCTTCCATTGTTGTCGAAATACACCTTGCCTCTATTTACCTGAAATGATAATTACCTGAAAAGGTCAAATTTTAAATTATTGTGAATGAAAATAATTTTGACAGTTAAAATTATCACAAAAATTTCAGAAAATGAAGTGTAACAGAATATTTGCAAGGCCCTGTATATATAGATATATACATAGCACTCTAGATTTTATACAAATATGACGTGATGAAGACTTAACTGAACATTTAAATAATTATTGCAATATAGTATTCATCGGTTTTAAAAGACAACATTAAAATGCAAACCTCAATAAGTGGTATAAATACAATGTGTGGTTTAACTATGTTTATATATAAAAATAGAAGTGGACAGGTTCGCCGATCGTCCGGTTCACACTCCTCCTCAATCTTTTGAACATGAGTAGTGGTGTATGCCTTCTTCCCTGTTTAGGATTGGTTTCCCGCTCCCTTCTAAAGTCTAGTTCTTCTCTTTCACTCCCAATAGCTGTTTGTGTCTTAGTGTCATTATCGCCTTGTTTGGGGTGAATTGATTAAAACGCAATAACCTTCCAGGCCCTACTCTTCCATCCATCTACACAAGCTTGCTAGGTAGGTTAGTCGCTGTATCCCTTTGACCTTATTCCCACTTATATGTCACCGAGAGTATCAGTCTTAGTGACATTGTTGCCTTATTTGTGGTGAATTGATTAAAAATAATTCCTCGCATTCTCCTTTCTTAAAATCTAAAGCCTTAGAGATTAAATGGGTACGATGTTAAAGTTAAATGAGTAAGTATTAGAATGACTGTCCTCACATTCAAGGGAAATTATTTTCCACCCTACCACCCCTTTTCTCACAGACGAAAAGTCGCAAGCCTCTCGCTGCTCTATCGCTATTTCCATAGATAATGTTCAGACGAGCTACATTCCTTATTATCACCAGTTCAACCCTTCATGGCTTAGACCCGCCATACCACGCGCATTGTAGGGAACCACCGTCATTTCCTTTCGTATTCCCCTGGGGAGATGTAAGTTCGACCAGAGACTTTCTTGCCACGAAACGCTGCTTTGTGGAGTCGACTCCCAAGAGGATGCTTCCCCGATCATTACAATTTTAACTTTCTCAATTCTTGGGTTAACTGTTATCTTCTCTACATTGCAACACAAATTGTGTCTCTTACTCTGTAATCCTCTACCTTGAGTGGCTCTTGGATCTCTACAGACCCTGAATTTTCACCTATATCGATGGTTCTCTCAGGGTAACACTTGGACTTAAACTCAACTCAGACTTCAATTGGAACTTATGTTTACAGTCAATCGTTAAAGATACTGGGGAAAAAAAGTCGGTTCCATCTACCACTCCAGTATGTATCTGATTCTTCCTATGATTCTCTACCTTTCCAAGAGCCAGATCAGGCCAAAAAACAGGTGATTAATTATTTTCCACCCTACAAACACTTTCCCCCAATCAAAGCGTAGCAAACTTCTCACTGCTCTATTGTTATTTCCATGGAAAGTGTTCAAATGGACTACATTTCTTAGTTCCAAAAGTTCTAACCTTTATGGCTAAAACCCGCCATGCCACATCCATCGTAGCGAACCACCCTCGTTCCCTCCGTACTCCACTGGTGAGAGGTAAGTTCCTCTCGAGCAGCAGCTTCTCACGAACCGTTGCTTTGTGGGATCGTCTCCCAAGAAGAGGCTTCCCTGATCACTACAATCATAGGCTGTTCAAGTTTAAGGTCAACAGTTACCTTCCCCACATATCCTTATAAACCGTGCTCTTACTCAGTAACCAGTTACCTCGAGTGGCTCTTGAACCTTGTACACATAAAAAAACAGCAGCTACTTTCTCAAGTTTAATGCATTATTAAGGGAATGCAGAAGAGGTTATTTGTAGAAGAGTGCTGAACTATCAATCCTCCTGAAGGGTAGTAAATGCTGAACAATTTCCTCATTCGTCCCAGCTGGTTGCCAAACATCGCTTAAGAAAGCAGTTTTTTTCTACTTTTAACCAACAGTTAGAATAGCTACAGTTGTCATCGAGTCCTCGTGCCAACTAGTCATTGAATACGTGGCATCATAGAAAACCAACTTCATATAAAGGTCGTGATGTTCATGCATATCAGAATCGGCTCGAGGGAGACACGACAGATGGTGTATGTATCAAACAATACGTCTTATTTTTACTTACTAGAATCTTTCTTGAAGGACCTACATCTGTTGTTGTGGAGTGATTTCGCAGTGGAGGCTTGTATTTGTACTAAATCAGTCCTAAAATAGGTTCGAACAAGCAGGTTCATGCCTTCCTGTTAGCAAAGAGTGGACACAAACTGGTCACATCGATTCTCGTTTCTGTGGAAACACGCATTTCTTAATTACAGTGATGTTCACCCTGTACAAAGGCCAAAAGTGACTTGGGGTAGAGGGTTACAGGGTAAGAGGTAATGATAATGCCACTAAGACGCAAGTGGCCACCGGAAATGAAAGAGATGGAAAAGACTTTAGAGAAAACCGGAAACGCAACCCTTAACAGGAAACAAGGAATAGACCTCTACTTCTGTTCAAATTTATCTATTGAGGAAAAAAAGAAAAAAAAATACAAATAAATAGTAAATAAAAGTTCAGGTTTTTAGATGGAAACATTAGAACTATATAGTTGAAGTAGACTTTAGAAGAAACCGGAAACCCAATCCTAAACAGGAAACAAAGCATAAACCGCTCCACCTGTTCCAAAAGCCGGAGAGGAGTTTGAAGCAGACGATAAGCAAACCTATTTATTCTTATTAAGGAAAATAGCAAAAAATGTAAATAATTAGTAAATAAAATGTCAGAGTTCAAACGGAGACGTTAGAAGTATAGAGTTGAAATAGACTTTAGAAGGAACCGGAAACCCAATCCTAAACAGGAAACAGCGGATTATATTGAAATAGAAAAAAAAGTTGTAAATTCAGTTCAATTTAAAGAACATTGCAGGAAAAAATCTGCACACTCGCTTAAATATTGATTTTTATTATTTTATTTTAGTATTTTTTTTACTTTAAACTTTCACATATATTATTTCTGAATATTTCGCATTTGTTCCTAACTCGAAATTATCGTAGCATCAGATCATCTTGCGGAGAAATCTAAATCGGTGTCGCTTAAATAAACATTCCCCATTTTTAGATTGTTTTATTTTTTTTTAGTTCTTATCTACCACAACGAATACATTAGCTAACTGAAACATCTCGCTATCTAACGTATCATGAGTAATTGAGTTTATATTGTTTACCAAGTTGCCGATCGTTTTTCTTGCGTGACAGCACCATTTGTAAGTTGTTCTTAAAAGTTGCCCGCCTTCAGCAAAGGGCAAGATTCTACTTCATCTCAAATGATAAGTCTTCAAAAAAGAATTAAAAATTCACTTAAGCAAGCCTCCGTGCTTCCATCTACAACCGGAACTATTGTTTAAAAAGAAAAAAAATATATATTGATTTTTACACGCAACTATATAAAGGCAATTTTATTTAATTTAATTTAATTTTATTATTTTATATTTTTATTTTATTTTATTATTTTTTAAACATTTATACGAGTATATACTGTGTACTTATTGACTACATGCAAATTTAGAATAGGGCTGCGTTTAAAGTGCATAAGCACTGGGTTAATGCTAAGACGGAATGGTCTCCCTTGCTTTGCGTGGCAGGCAGTCTTGGATAAGGAAAGTTCTTAATCCAAAGCAGGGTGGATTCTTTAGCATTAAATGGCAACCCGTCGCCTATAGAATTCAACCTTAACTACAAAAGAAGTATGCAATCTCCTGCTTCCATATACCGTGTCACTTCAGGATTTAGACGGTCATAGCTCTCCACGATTTCCTGTCCTTTGTAGCTCGTAATCATTTTTATCTTTTTTTTTTTATCCCTCTAAAACCTTGCTCTGCCATCCATTTACTCGAGTTCGAAATATAGTTTACGCGTTGTTTTTATCCGTTCGTCTTGACTATAATTTGTCTTGTGAGCATCAAATTTCCCAAGCCCTCTTTCCTCATTATATACCCTAGAAATTTCAAGTGTCTCTTCCTTATGAAAGTATGTCAATTTTGTTTCCATTTTCTCTAAAACTTCATCGTTGCTCACATGTTTGGTTCATGATAGTCTCAGCATCCTTCTGCAGAATCACGTTTCTTTTGATTTAAGTTTCTTCTTCATCTGTGAGGAGATTGTTCATCATTCACCGCCATATAGGGGCACTGATATTACGTAAGATTTCAGTAATCTTTTCTTTGATTTTAAAGAAATAAGAAAATCCAAAATTACAAAATAATGTCTTTTCTTTTCCATGAACGGAAATCTAAATGATTTTTTTCCGCAGGCTGAATTGAATGTGCAGTTAGTATAATGGCAAGAGGCCCAGAACGAGGAAACAGCGGGCAGAGTTCAAATTCACTTTCAGCACGAATACCCTTGTATCCTCCTTACATATGGTGTTATGTAGCAGAGGTTGGACTTCTTGGCCTTGGTTGGCAACCAGTATAAGAGAACAACAACACCCCATCCACACTGTCTTCATTTTCATAGTCCAACCATAGAGTCAGAAAAAAAGATCGTAACAGCTTACGACATTAGTACGTCCTAGGTATGACGATAAACTCTATCCGGCAGCAAGGCTTCTGATCGGGAGTTTTCAGGATCGTAGAGCCACCTCATAATGGTGGCTATTCCCAGGTCCACCCTGAACCGAGGTGGTAGCATATTTTAGAGTCCCAGCTATGGGCAAATAGTTAATCATCAAAACTGGGGCCAAAATACTATGAAATTATAAAAATACATTTTTATAGTAATAAACCAGCGATCAAAACGGAATAGTCCATTAGTTATGATGTATTGGCAGGGCGTAACGGTCGTGCGAACAAACGAAGCGGCGGTGAGAAGTACAATCATTATATGATTTTTGAAGACTGATGCCAATAAAGAAAAACGAAAATTTCTGATTCAAACTTATATTTGCAACAAGCAGCTGGTTAGACCTGAAATAATTACAGTAGTAGTTTTTAGTAAGTATCACATATTAGACTTGAACTAATTATATATTATTAAAAGTCTGCAAAAATATATTACTAACTGTTGATCCTCGGGATGATGTTTGAGTATGCATCAAGCTTAGGTTAGTCTAACACAAGGTTGCAGTAAAAGAGCACGCAGTGAATTCATTCTATTGGTGAATTCGACTTCGCAACAAGTCTATTTCAATAGTAGCCGATTTTATACTTAGCTCTGTCTAGTACTAGAATGAAGACCCGGTACGGATAAAAGTGCAGTAGATTAAAACTAACTTGCTATCCACTGATTCACTGTGAAAGGATTTAAAGCAAGTTGAATATAGAGATGTTTGTGAGGTTCAAGGTATAATACTACACGGGTGGGGCGCTCAATAAAGATTGAACTCATTATGCTAATAATAGCTTTCGAGACTAACTTAGTAACCATTGCTCCCCGGAGATGCGCTAAGTATTTACCGAGCCTAGCGTAGAATAAATAAGACTGCGTCTTTAGCATATTCGTTGCGGATTGAACAACTCAGAAATAATAGCCGGCGAGATTATATTTCTGAATGCTAAGATCAGGTATAGATCGTGTGTAAATATTGGTTTGATGGTGCGTGTAGATAACGCTCTATCCAGTTTTTCAAACTGGCATCTTAATAATTTTTTTTTTCTTAATAAGCTTCTTTTTAACATTTTATATAAATCTGATTTCTGCCGAAAGATAACAACAAAGTTTCTATCCGTTTAACAAGTTCAGAGAGTAAAAAAAAAAGAATATTGATTCTCTTTCAAGTGGAAAAATATGAAAAACGCTATCTTTTTTACAAGTCAGCCGTTTGAAAAAGTATAATTACAGCAAATGGAAGGAAGCAGACGATGAATAAATGTAACAGAGAAAAAACTTCTGGGTTGTTAGTTCTGCATTTCAGGTTTCTTTCTGGCGGTAAAAAAATGATATCACGAAAGAAAGAGAGTTGAAAGTTTTTTGTTTATTTTTAAATTAAATTTTAAAATGTTTCACGATTCGCAGTGAGGCGAAGGAAGCAACAAATGAAAATGATGATAACGTTGATACAAATGAAATTGCCAAATTATTTAAACAAAACATTATTTTGATTCGTACAAAAATGTTTATTGAACCAAAATATGTTACCTCTGCTTTGAAAAATTCATTCTCATCTTGGCAGAAAAATTACCAATTTTCTTCGAAAAGAATTCTTCATGCAGAGAAGAGATAAATTCATTCTGATTTCTTATAAGTTCGAATATAAGTGGTTTATATGGTTGAAAAAAAGAAAATCTCGTGAAAACAAGTCGGGTGAAGAAGCAGGATGTAATTTTAATTTTTTAGCTATTGAACTGATAAAGTTAGATTCGCGACATGATGGCGGCTGTAATTATACAGCAAAATGGCGTCATTGTTCTGTAAACAAGGAAATGTTAGCTTTGGTTTGAGATGTTTTTGCTATTTTTTTCACAAATGGTCAGTTTCTTAGCCTCATGGAATAAAGCAGTGATATAGAAAGGAAGGTTATAAAGGAAATAAAACAAATATACCAAGCTTAAAAGAAAGACACATAAGTGAGCTAAATGAACATCATTCTTCTTTTAAAAAGGTGTTGAATATATAAAGTGAAATAATGAGAAAGTTTGTGAAAAAATGACGAGAAAGAAAGAAAAACTAGGAAGAGAAAGAAAAAGTATAAAAACGAAAAGAAAGCAAAGCGAACAAAACCAGGATAAAGAAAGAAAGAAAGAAAGAAGGAAAGAAAGAAAGAAAGAAAGAAAGAAAGAAAGAAAGAAAGACAATAGAAAAGAAAGTAGGAGAAAGAAGAGAAGAGAAAAGAGGGTAGGAGATAAGAAAGAAAGAAAGAAATAGCAGAAAAGGGGGAGAAAGTAGGAAAGAGTGAAAATAGAAAAGAAAGAAAGAAAGAAAGAAAGAAAGAAAGAATGAAAGAAAGAAAGAAAGAAATAGGGGAAAAAAAGGAAGAAAGTAGTAAAGAGTGTAAATAGAAAAGAAAGAAAGAAAGAAAGAAAGAAAGAAAGAAAGAAAGAAAGAAAGAAAAAGAAAGAACATAGAAAAGAAAGAAAATAGAAAAGAAAGTAGGAGAAAGAAGAGAATAGAAAAGAGGGTAGGGGAGAAAGAAAGAAAGGCGGAGAAAAAGGGAGAGAGTAGGAAAGAGTGAAAAAAGAAAAGAAAGAAAGAAAAATAAAAGAGCAGGAAACACGAAAAAGTACAGAAAGAAAGAAAGAAAAAGAAAGAAACCTGGAAAAGTAAAAGGAAAAGCGTTAAAAAGACGGAAAAATTGTTAAAGTGAGAAAAGTAAAAATAAAAGGCGAATAAAGGAAGTAAAAGAAAGAATAAACGTTGAAAAATAAAAGGTAGCAGCAATAAGAATATAAACCTTAAATACAAAGTCGAATGCGCTTAGAAGGGAAAACGAAGAAGAAGAAGAAGAAGAAGAAGAAGAAGAAGAAGAAGAAGAGCAAATAATAATAATAATAATAATAATAATAATAATAATAATGCAAACAGTGACGACAATGATAAATATTTTGATTCTCAAACTGAGACTTGAAATCGTAAAGTAAAAAGTAAAGTGTCAAAATTTATCTCGCAAGAGTGATTTACTCTTTCTGCAGGAAACATTGTGTAGTTGGTGATGAGGGTGGGGAAACGAAGTATGGTCAGGGTAAAGGTTCAGTCAAATAAAATAGAGAAATGAAAACTTGAAAATCTCGATGAAGCGGGGTTGGGAGGAAGGAAGATGAAGAACCAAGTGAGGCTGGGGTTATAAAAAAAAACGAAATAAATAATACAAAACGGTACTGCATATTCGCTTGGAAGATGGAATGGTTTAGGACGGGGAGAAGTCAAGGTAATTTGAGATTTTATATTGCACGCTTCACGTCATTTTGCAATCCTCTACCCAGTCTCCCAGCCACCTTCTGAGAGAGACAGAGAGAGAGAGGGAGAGAGAGAGGGTAAAAGAGAGAGGGGGTAAGAGAGAGGGTAAGAGAGAGATGAGGGGGAGAAGAGTATCAAACTAAAAATCAACGAACCCTGGCACTGAACAAGTGCACGAAGCAGAAAAAAGGGGCAATGGATGAATGAAAAAGAAGAAAAAAAATCGTAAAAGGATGAATGAAAGTAAATAAATATATAGTTAGGGAGGAGCATAATTTACCTGCTCTCCTACTGTTATTTTGTCATAGGCATAGTAGCGTCGATTACAAAACAAACCAAAATAAAATAAAGAATAAAATTAAGGAAAACCACATTTTAACTTGCCATAAGCACGCGTGCAAAGGTTTCTTCTCCCTCTTCTTTGTCATCTTCTTCTTCTTCTTTTCTATTTTTTCATTAACTGCTTTGCTATCTCAATCTCATACTATTCTTTTCTTTTTTCTTTCCTTCTTTCTCATTTCTTTCTTTCTTTTCCCTTTCTTTCTTTTCCCTTTCTTTCTTTTTTCATTTCTTTATTTATGGAAACATCAGAATCAAAATCAAGCATTTCTTTCTTTTTCCTATCTTTCTTTCTTTCTTTCTTTCTCCTTTCTTTCTTTCATTTCTTTCTTTCTATCTTTTTCCTTTCTTTCTTTCTTTCTTTCTTTCTTTCTATCTTTTTCCTTTCTTTCTTTCTTTCTTTCTTTCTATCTTTTTCCTTTATTTCTTTTTTCTTTCTTTTTTCTTTCTTTCTTTCTATCTTTTTCCTTCCTTTCTTTCTTTCTTTCTTTTTTCTTTCTTTCTTTCTATCTTTTTCCTTCCTTTCTTTCTTTCTTTCTTTTTCTTTCTTTCTTTCTTTCTTTTTCCTTTATTTCTTTTTTCTTTCTTTTTCATTTCTTTCTTTCTTTTTTCTTTCTTTCTTTTCCCTTTCTTTCTTTTTTCATTTCTTTATTTATGGAAACATCAGAATCAAAATCAAGCATTTCTTTCTTTTTCCTATCTTTCTTTCTTTCTTTCTTTCTTTCTTTCTTTCTTTCTTTCTTTCTTCCTTTCTTCCTTTCTTTCTTTTCTTTCTTTTTCTTTTTTTTCTTTCTTTTTTTTTTTCTTTTCTTTTTTTTCCTTTTTTTTTTTTTTTCTTTTCATTTCTTTTTCTTTCTTTTTTTCTTTCTTTTTTTTCTTTTTTTCTTTCTTTTCCTTTCTTTCTTTTTTTCATTTCTTTATTTATGGAAACATCAGAATCAAAATCAAGCATTTCTTTCTTTTTCCTATCTTTCTTTCTTTCTTTCTTTCTTTCTTTCTTTCTTTCTTTCTTTCTCCTTTCTTTCTTTCATTTCTTTCTTTCTATCTTTTTCCTTTATTTCTTTTTTCTTTCTTTTTCCTTTCTTTCTTTCTATCTTTTTCCTTCCTTTCTTTCTTTCTTTTTCTTTCTTTCTTTCTTTCTTTTTCCTTTTCTTTTTTCTTTCTTTTTCATTTCTTTCTTTCTTTCTTTTTTCTTTCTTTCTTTTCCCTTTCTTGCTTTTTCATTTCTTTGTTTCTTTATTTGTTTATTTCTTTCTTTTTCCTATCTTTCTTTCTTTCTTTCTTTTTCCTTTTTTCTTTCTTTCTTTCTTTCTCCTTTCTTTCGTTCTTTCTTTCTTTCTTTCTTTCACAAAGATTCAAAGGAAATGAAATTCTTTCTTTCTATCTTTTTCCTTTCTTTCTTTCTTTCTTTCTTTTGCTTTTTCTTCTTGCTTGCTTGTTCTCAGTAATGATATCTCCTTGCTATCCAGCCCCTAACGTGCTCTCCTACCTATGTACGCGAGCACGTTTGGTAGGTTTACTCGCTGTTTCCGTTCAATACGCCATTTGAGTGTCAAATTCTCCCAGCCCTGTTTTCTCATTATGTGTCCCCAAAATTACAACTATCTCTTTAAGTATAAGTATCCTTTTCTCCCCACCCTTTTCTTTAAAGCTTACTCGTTTCTCATATATTCCGCCTGTAGTATTCTCATCATCCTTCTGTATAACCACTCAACTGCTGCCTCCATCTTCCTCTTCATCTCACTATACAGTCATTGATAGCAATTCATCACTGTTTGTTTCTAACTAAATTTTCCTGTTTCCCAGTATTTTGCTTAGCTTTTAAAAGACATCTTTCCCTATTCCAATGCGTGTTACATATTTCAACGTCTAAATTTCTGTATTTGCTTGATTTTGATTCTGATGTTTCCAATTCGGAGTTCGTCTCTTCGGATGTTCCTCTTACTAGCAACATTCCATTCTTGTTTTCCCCTCCTATTAATACTTATTTTTTTCTTCCTGCATTCTTTTATTTCCTTGTCCATGATTTCCTGTAGTTTTTTTTTTCCGTGTCTGCCATCAACATAGTGTCATCTTACATATCCTACTTTGTTAAGATTATGGTCACTTGTCGTGAATTCTCTGCTTACTGGCTTGTCTCAAAAATTTGAAGAGGATTCATACCTTTCCCAAGGGCATTCACTTACGTGATAATACCCTTAGGAAAGGCATGAACCCTCTTCTTCTCCAGCTATGGGTAAGTAGAGGACAGACCTGGTTCTATAGATGGCAACTTGTCTACCGCAGAAAGAAATGGCAACCTACCGCGGGAAAAAAAATCTGCCTCCTCAGTCATGTATCGAAAGATACATGATCGCCTAACCGTGTATCACGTATGGCACATAACTGAAATACCACAGAGTGATGGTTAACAAACATGTCTTCTCATTTATGTGCCGTGTTTCCTTGGGACGTAGGTAATCATGACTCTCCACGACTTCTTGTCTTTTGTAGCTCCTAATAAATTTTGTCTTTTTATTATTTCTCCTAAACACTGTTCCGCCATCCATTTACTCAGGCTCACTAAGTATGTCATGGATTGTTTTCCTATGTTCTTCTTGAACTCAATCTGTCCTGTGAGTATCAGATTTTACAAGCTTTCTTTCCTCATTACATGCCCCAGAAATTTCAACTGTCCCTTCTTGATGTTAAGTATAAATTTACTACTTGTTTCCACTTTTTTCTAAAACCTCGTCCTTGCTCATATGTTCAGTCCATGGTATCCTCAGCATCCTTCTGTAGAATCACGTTTCTGTTGCTTCAAGTTTCTTCTTCATCTGTAAGGTTACTTCCAGTATTCACAACTATATAGAACAGTCATCACGTAACAGTTCAGTACTCTTTTCTTTGTTTCTAACGAAGTTTTTGTGTTTCTTAATACTCTGCTTAGCTTTTGGAAGGCATCTTTGGATATCCCAATGCGACTTCGGATTTCAGTGTCACAATTTCTGTTCTCTGTTAGAATACTTCCCAGATATTTAATTTTTGTACTTGTTTAATTTTGCTATCTCCGATTTGTAATTTGCATTTTGGGATCAACCTTTTGCTAACAACCATTTCTTTCCCTCTTCTTGCAGTTTATGTTTAGTCTTTTCTTCTCGCTTTCCTTCACTAAATTCTTACAGACTCTTAATCCTGTAGTGAGTTCAATCCACGCTTGATTTCCTCATTATCCTCCTCCAACTGATGACAGAATAAACTAACTAATTGCAGTACTGCGTGAATTACTTGGGACATCATTAAAGTAGAGAAATGATATATTATCAAATTATGTTTATTTTTTCCGAAACGTTTTACATAACTGTTCTAAGGTGTCACAAATCAGTATTTTATATCTCTGCCTCTACTTTTTAATGAACATTTGGCCTCATTTTGGCATAGATTCGACCAGTTTCAGACCTATGCTGCTCAATTTTTCATTATGACACCATATATGGATGGCTGCACTGATTAGCTTCTCCATAGTGTTACAGTTGTGTTTCATCAGTCGTTGCTTCACAATACTCCACAAGTTTTCAATGGGGTTCAGACCAGGAGAATTTTCTGGCCAGTCTAAAACTTTTACACCCTCATTTTGAAAAACATTTCTGAATTTTTTCGATGTGTGGCAGGTAGCATTATTTTTCTGAAACACACCATCTCTATCTGGGTAAAATTCTGCCATTGTTCGATGCATATAGACTTTCAAAAAATCTTCGTATTTTGTGCTATTTATCATCCTCTCAATTATTCTCAATCCACTTAACCCATTTGAACTAAAACTGCCCCAGACCATTTTCTTGGGAACGTGTTTTGGCGTTTGCTTAATGTGGCCATCCCTTATGGGTTCACCTTTGCATCTCCGTGCAAAGCAAGATCGATGACTTTTCACTTGTGTGTTTCATCCGAGAACACTTTTTTTTCTATCTTTCACCGTCCAATCATTTTGAGATTTTGCCGATTGGAGTTGTTTATGCTTCATTCTTCCTGTCAAAAGCTGTTTTTATTTTTGTCGTTTTCTGTGTGGTCGCTGCATTTCAAGTAGCTGTCTCCTGACAGTTAAATCAGATATGGACACACTGGATTCCACTAAGTCTGCTGCCAAGTCCCTGCTACTCTTCCTCGTGTTTTAGTGCTGGTTCTGAGCATAATTGCTTCGTCTCTTTTGGTCGTTTTCCTTTGGCTTCCATAACTTGCCTTTTTCAGAACCTTATGGGGGACTCAATAGAGCCTGCCTTTTTACATTGCGTTCAACACTGTGATTGTTGCACAGATTTGATTGAACGTTCATGAAGGACAATAATCTATGCACGTTTTCTAGGAGTTATAACTATTTTTATTTTACCTGTAGAAAGAAAATAATCAGGTTTGTTATGAAATGAGAAACAGTAAACGAAAAAGCATAAAATATTTGACTTACAAGCAAAACAATATAAATCATACAATTCTTAACCCAATAAAAAGTTAAGTCACATATAAATTTTAAAATATTCAAAAGTGTTCTGTTGTATTGATTTTCTAAGAGTCGCATAGATGTGGCAAAAGTGTTCTGTTGTAACCGGAGGGAGCTCTATAATGGCTTCATTATGATTAGGAGTCATTAAACTATTTTGACGCTGTCCAATAAAAAAAAGAATTATAAAATATTAATAACAAAAAAATATATTAAACTGAAGACACTGTCCCAATTAATTCGCAAATTACTGTACTTGAGGGATGAATACAGTAAAACGTGGTTTAGCAAGTTAGACTCGCAGTGTTGTGGCTAATGTGTTTGACTTGCGCTTTGTGATGCAATATTGTGGCCTTTAAACGAGATGAGGCCAGACTGGCCAACTAAACTTATTATAATGTCAGTTATTTTCTCCTGCATCTTTCGAGGTGTCAGCAGTTTTAGTGTTTATTTTTTATCGTTTCACTTCTCGACGAAGGAAGACAGCTGAAACCTTCCACATCATTACACCTCGAATCATTTCAACCGCATCACAGATTTGAATCTATACGCTTATTATGCTTAACCGGGTTTTTATTTTTTATTTTTTAAGTTGAATTGCATTATCATTATCCCTGACGCCGTCTCATTCCCTTACTCAGTTTCTTTTATTTTTCGATTTATTTTCTCTATATTGGTGCGAATGATTCCGTCTTTTGAAAACTGGATGGAAAGGAAAAGTGTTTCGATTCTTCATTTTTAATTTGCCATCTGGTGAACTGGCATAAATTTCACACAACGGAATACACCCGTTCTTTTTTTTTTATCATTATTTTGCCCTTCGCTGTTACCGTAATCAGTTTACAGCTATCGTCATTTCTAAATGCAATATGTAAAGTCATTTTAATAGAGTGTGTCTAAAAGAGAAATACAAATTTACTATTTACAATCATCATGACGATGGTTGGCCATCGACATATTTTCGTCTTAAAATCTCAAGAGATGGTTTCCATGCTGCTAATTTAACCGACTTAAGAAATGTTCCTTCACCATCTAAGCAGAAAAGAGTAGATCTCGTCAGAAATCAAAGTACGCTTTAATAGCAAAAGAGGGCAATTTTATATATAAGGTAAGGTGCTAATTTTGAAAAGTAGGAAAAACCGAATTAATACATGTATTTATCACACACAAACACACACACGTCTCTCTCTCTCTCTCTTTCTCTCTTTTCTTATATATATATATATATATATATATATATATATATATATATATATATATATAAAGTGAATATTGCAGTTTTATTTAGCGACAGGCTGTTTCGTGCTAGATGCAATCGACTGGCCTGGCGATTGCGTCTAGCATGAAACAGCCTGTCGCCTCTAAGTGTTGACTTCAATGTTCACTTTTACATTTACACGCGCTCTATCTCTGATATTGAGCACTTTATCCCATAAATACAGCACACCTTAAGACTATATTTCTTCATATATATATATATATAATTTGCATTTATTTTAGCAGAATATGTTCATTACGAAAAGGTGTTTTCATAATTAAAAATAATATATACGTTGGTCATGTTTCGTTGTATTTTAGGTCCTTTGGCTTTAAATTTACTGTAGTTACCACTTATTTTCTGAGAATTTCGTCTATGGATGTCCGTATTAAAAAAAAAAATGGCATGTTTATACACCCCCCCAAAAATTCAAAACTATTTTAAAATGCCGGGGATCGCTGAATTGTAGTAAGCTTTTACATTCATTATTAATAAATATAGTTTTTACTTAATAATATCATCTAACCAATATAGATTAATATAGATTTTAAAAAAAATTAAAACTTTATAAATTATTCTCATTAAAATTTTAATAAAAAGAAGGAAACAAGTCTTATCAAAATTCATTATTCATCTTTTTTTTAAGATAATAGTGTGCATAATATATCTTATTCATAAAATCAATTAAAAGCTTTTCCAATGAAATAATTTCTTAGTTTTATTGCTTTTTTTATCTTACGATTCATAAGAGATTTTCAGTAACTAGTGTCCTGTTTTATAAAACCCCCCAAAAAAGAAAAGAAAATTGTGATTTAAATTGACCAAGGAGTTCTGCGTATAACTAATCTAAACATTAAACTGTACATATGCATGCATATATATATATATATATATATACTTCTTATTTTTATTTGATCCTCTTTGTATCTGCATGTATATTCGTGTATGTATAAATATTGACAGTTGTTTGTGTAGATCTATTAGTGCATTTATGTTTTGGTGTGTCTGATTATTCGTATATTTGCAAAGATTTTCCAAACGTAGTTTAGATGTGGCACAAGGCCAAAAGCACGGGGCATCCAGTGAGGATCGAACTCACTTTTCAGTAATAACTGGCCCAGACAAGACAAGCTTGCTAACCATTACACCACGCCGAGGTGCCCTATGCGTATATTTGTATATGGGTGTGAGTGTATGCTTTTACCTGTCTATACATATGTCTGACAAAATTTTCTTTTGCGTGCTTTAATATGTGTGTTTGTCTTCATTTTTATTCTTTTTCTAGTTTCTGTGTTTATATATTTTACGTTTATTTTCTTTCTTTTTTTTTCCTTTCTTTATTTCCTATGCGAACATACTTCCCTGTATTTGCGTGTTTATATGTTTATTCGCCTTTACATATACATATGTGTTTGTGTATTATGATGTGAATGTCTTTGTCCTGTCATTTTGAAAGTTTCCTCCCCTCCCTACCTCCTTATTTGAATTCTGACTTCCATGTATTAAATATGTGTAACGATCGGAGATCATTTTTTTTTTTTTAATCAGCGTCTGACTTCACTTTGCTAACAATAATAATTTATATATATTTTTTTCTCCTGGTTACATTTCTGAATAATCATTAAATAATATTAAATTTTATGCTTGGTTAACTTTATAATTTCAAATTTGATTTTTTTAATTTTAAATTTTAAATACAACTGTTTATTTAAATTTAATTTTTATACTGATTTCTGTTTAATCTAATCTAAACTTTAAACACTAATAGTTTGTACTTGTACCAAAGTATGTTGTGATGTTATTTTAATTACCATATACTTGATTGGTCATCATAGGTTACGTAAGAAAGTTTCCCCTTGGTTGGCTTTTGAAATCTTAAAACCGTTTATTTTCCATTCAACATCATCACTTGATAAGAAATCAGCAGTGACGAAAACAAATTGCAACTTTTGTAGTGATCTTATAGCATTTATATATCATAAATTTGAATATATATATATATATATATATATATATATATATATATTGATGTGAGTTTGTAACCCTGCGATCGCAAGGACTTGAAACTCAAGGACGTGAAACCCAAACTCACATCAATACAAGTAAGTGTGTTAGCTATATCATTGATATTGAGCGCTTTTCAATAAGTACCGCGTGTATGTAATATATAAATAATATATATAGAATTATATATATATATATACATGCATATATTATATATATATATATATATATATATATATATATATATATATTATAATTATTTCTTTAAAAAATATGATTCCTTCGCTAGCTATATAAAAATATGATTCCTTCTAAGCTCTACAGTATGAAACACTGTTTTTTAAAAATAAAAACAAAAATACTAAAGAACCCTAGATTATTTACCTAACGTGTTCTTTTCCTATTTTTCTACATATCTGCATATCTATATATATATATATATATATATATATATATATATATATATATATATATAAGCGAGAATGAGATCAACACCAAGCAGCGATAGTCTGTTTACTGCTTGTAGGCATTCGTCATGGCTTTAAGATTGAGTTCATGCATGAAACAGTCTGTCACTGTTCACTTTTATATTTACATACTCTCTATTTCTAATACTTGGCACTTTGCCCAGAGATATAGCATAACTATATATATATATATATATGCGTGTGATTTCTGTAGTTCACTGCTACCAGCAAGTAGAATTTTTTTCTCCTGGTGATGGTCATGTTGGCCGAAACTAGTCGAGGAATCTGAGTGAAATAATAATATAAAGGAAAGAATTTTAATATACAACCCATTGTGTCTGAAGATTTTAATTTTTTAATATTTTTTTATTGTTCAATATATATATATATATATAACGTCATCCACAGACAGACTGTTTCGCTGTTTCACAGCTCATCAGTGTGGCTAGACATCCGGTTGCCTCTAGCTAGGATCGAAACCCGACTGAATTGGTACCATTAAACCGTCGGCGCACGGTAGGGATGAAAGTGGATTTTTTAGCGTATTTATTTTTAGAAACACGCCCAGTGACCGACAGTGACTCAATTCGCATCTGCGAAGAGTCTCGCTATATAGCTATAATAGTCACTGTTTACCAACCCACACCTCGTCCCCAGAGAGCTCAACTGAAATTGATATTTCAATTGAAATTCTTTACTGACAAAACTAATTTTAACTCTGAACTAACTTCAACTTGGAATTAATTTCAACTCGGAACTAATTTCAAGTCGATTTAAAAACCATAACCTTAACCCCTAACCCTAACCCCTAACCCCTAACCCTTAGTTCCAAGTTGAAATTAGTTCCGAATTAAAATTAATTCTGTAATCCGATTTTACTATAGAGATGCATTTAAAATCAGAAAAAAATGAATTGTCAAAGGAAATAATGCAATTATTACTGACAGGGTTGAATTATAATACAGATAATTTAAATATATTTCTAGTGGTTTTACTATATAAATTTAGTGTAAAATCTGGAAGAAAGAGTCTCTGGTGAGTAAAGAACTAATGTAAATGTTAGTTACTGAATAGGACTGTTATATGTATAACTTGTTATTTATTAAGTTTAGTCTCGATTAATACCGAGCAATGAGAGTCTAGATCTGATGAGGTTATTTAAAAGTATGACTTGAATCATTAGGCTAATTAATATTTGACTGAGGAAAACAAGGCATAACCTACCTGGCCAGCTTGAGTAAATATATGGCAGAACAGAGTTTTTGAAAGATAACAAAAAGTCAAAATTATGAAGAGCTAGAAAGGAAAGGAAATAGTGGAGTGCTATGATCGCAACGTCCTGAAGGGAAACAGCATATAAAGAAAGGACAAATTCCATTGCAGTGGAGTAATTTATATAGATGTATCCTAAGCTTCATTGACCTGAAAAAACGGTTGTATATAGCTGAGAGTTTATACATTTTTGAATGTGTTGGCATCATGTATGACATCCTTATGAGAGTCTAGATGTTATGAAACTATTTAGGAACATGACTTGAATCATTAGGCTAATTATTATTTTGTAAAATTTTGTTTTTAATTTCCCACTGATCTCATAGCTTCCTTTCATAGAGGTCAGTTTTTGTGGTCATCGGCTGTGACCGTCCTGGTTAAGACGCTAAACTGCATCCGCGTCCTGGGTAAGACGATAAACTACGTCCAACGGCAAGGCCTCTGATCAGGAGGTTTTGAAGAGGAACCACCTCTTAATTGCTGGTGTTCCCAGGTCCACCCTACCCGGGTTGGTAGTACTTGTTAGGGTCCCATCTATGGGTAAATAGTTAAACCCGAAACTGAGGTAAAAAGCATTATAAAATATTACCAGTAATACGTTTTTGAAAAAAAAACTATTACCAGCAATATATTTTTGATAAAACAAAAATATTACCAGAAAAAAAAGTTGACCCATTGAGGTTGATATACCGTAAAACAAAACAAACCAAAACCAACCCACTTGCTGCGATTTATTCTTGCCAGTTCACTGCCTATATCGTTGAATATTATCGTATACCTGTGTACTCCAAATTTATTCTTAAATGTCACATACAGGAAGATATGTTTGGTAACAAAGAAAAGAATACTGAACTGTTACGTGACATCTGTCCTTCTTTACGGCAGCGAATGTTCAATGATTTCCTCAAAGATGAAGAAGAAGACTCCAGGCGACAGAGATGTGGTTCTACAGAAGGATGCTAAGGATATCATGGACCGAGCGTGTGAGCAACGATTAGATCTTAGAGAAGTTGCAAACAAGGAAGAGGCATATAATTAATATCAGGAAGAGGCAGCTTAAGTTTCTGGGACGCATAATGAGGAAGGATGGCGTGGAGAATCTGATACTCACGGATCGAATAGAGGGAAAAAGAGACAAGGGAAAACAATGCATGACATAACTAGCGGCCTTAAGCTAATGGATGACAGAACGTGGTTTGGTGGAGTTTGCAGAGGGAAGGAACTTGTTGAGAGCTGCAACAGATAGAGGCAGATGGAGAACCATTATCGCCTACGTCCTGAAAGGACACGGCACATAAAAATAAAAAGATGCAACATCTGAAAATAAATAAAATACCTGGGAGACTTGGGCAGGTGGATGACAGAACGTGGTCTGGGGGAGGAATCAGAGGGGGGTAGAGAGCCATGATCCCCTACGCCCTGAAAGAACACGGCACCTAAGAAGGAAAGAATTAGTAGTTAGATTAATACATTTGGCTCTCAAAAACGGAAATTACTTATGCGACATCTTAATAAATAGGTAATTTGTAGGTAGAACTTTGTTTGGTATAAAGGCAGAATATGCGAGCAGAAAATGAGAATCAATATGAGTTAACAGTCATTTGCCAGGGAAGCTACTCTAACAACCATCACTCTCTAACAGGCGCCCTTGGACTGATGGAATTTATGCAACGTGTGAGATAACAGGGAGAGGAACAAGACGACATGATGATGGAAACTGAGTGAAAGAGAAAGAGAAGACGAGGGTCGGGGACGAGAATCGATTTCGTGTGAACCGTTGTTAACGAGGGAAAATGAGGGGCATAGAAAATAGAACGTGCACGGCTGCAGTGGGGAACACAAACGCTTCCGACAATCGAAATGGAAGAATGATTGTCAAATGGAATGAGGGAATGAGAAGAATGCGAACGTACAAAAGAAAAGAAATAAAGAGAAAGAAAACATCCACGCAGGCGCACACGAAGGCAAATAAAATCTATCAAAAATGGCAGATGAAGTGAATGCCAGAAACTGCTAAAACCAACCAAAAACAACAGATGGAATTTAAAGTAGAAAAAGAAAACAAAAGCAAAACAACAACAATGACGAAGAGAAACTAATAAAAGTTAAATGAACAAAATTTACATAGAAATTCTGTAAAAAACCTAAATAAAAATTAAATTAAAATCTCTAATGGAAATAACTATTAAATTCAAAAATAAGTAAAAATTAAATAAAAACCGAAATAAATATTATATTAAAATCTAAATGAAATACTAAATAAAATTAAATAGAAAACAAAATGAAAATTAAGCAATCTAAAAATTAATTAAAAATCTAAATGAGAAAATAAAGGAAAACCAAAACAAAATCTTAAATAAAAACTGAAATAAAAATTAAATAAAAAACGAAAATTAAAATTAAATTAAAAAAAAAACTTATAAAAAACTATAAAACCGAAATAAAGATTACATAAAAAACTAAATAAAAATTTAAAAACTAATTAAGAAACTTAAATGAAAATTAAATAAAAATTCAAAATCATATTAAATAACAAAAAATAAAAATTTTGTAAAAAATCCTAAATAAAAAATAAATGAAAAAAAATAAAATTAAATGTAAATAAAAGTTAAATAAAAAACAAAATAAAGTTAAATAAAAACTGAAATAAAAATTAAATAAAAAATTAACAAAAATTAAATTAAATAAAAAACTAAATAAAAATTAAAAAAACACAAATAAGTTTAAACAGATATTAAATTAATTTAAAATGCTAAATAAAAAAAACTAATAAAAATATATGAACAATGAATAAAAACAGAAAAATAAAAGAACGTGAAGTATTACAATTTCTTTTTATTACCAATTTCGCAAAAGTTTTCAAATATATATTTTCTTTTAAATGTTATATCCTTTCAAATCAGTCGTTTATGGTACTCCACGCCTCCCTTTTCTTTATTATCTGTGAACTGCTCTAAATTCTTGGAAAACATAGGAGTGTCTTTCCTTTATCTTCCCTACTACTTCCAATTTCAATTCGGTCAGAAAATTCAGTTTAACGTTCTACTATTAACTGTTTCCTTAACTCCGTGCCTCCTCTCCATTTCTACATTTCTAACGTCAATTTGGCCAATTCCTTTCATAATTTTTCTGTTCTCTTTTTTCTCTTTCACAGGTGAGTTCGAAATTTCTGGGTTCCTTTGAATCTGAATTTCGTCGCATTCAAGGTAGGAACAATCGATCTGCAATTTTGTTGTTGTTGTTCATCCACAAACAAAGCGATGATGCCACTAAAACACAATGAGCTACTTGAGTGAAAGAGAATGAAACTTTAAAAGAAACCGGAAACCCAATCCTAAACAGGAAGTAAGGGATAAACCTCAACTGCTTTTTAAAAAAAAGGGGGGAGGAGTGTGAACTGGGTATCTATTTCTTATTACTCTAAACATCATTTTAGTGGATACCTATGTTTGAGTAGACAGCTTGTTTTTTGAACTGTGTTAATTAAATCTATCGGCTTGCGAATTCGAAAGATTTAATAAACGCAATGTGCTCTTGAATCCGCAGTCAAGTAGACGTAACTCTGTTAAAAAAAAAAAAAAGAAAAAAAAAAGGCGTCTACTCAGACATATGTATGCACTAAAATAGCGTTTGGAGCAATAAGAAACATTGTCGGCTTAAAAATGAAATTCATTAGTTTCTAAGAAATGTTAATTCAAAACTGTAAAATTATAGATTCAAACAATCCAAAACTTTTCATAAAGGCGTAAATGCTTTTTTTTTTTAAATCTCACTTCAAAAATCAGTTCACATTTTTTCGGAATATTAAATTAACTTTTATTTATTAAATTTCTTAGAATAATTCAGAAGATACGACAATTTAGATAAAAAGAAGACAATTGGAAAATATATTTCTTAGTCATTGCCGGCGCGTTTCTAAAACAAATTCTTATTAAAAAAAAAAAAAAAATTACCTATATCCAGAAAGATGCTTACACAGGAGTGTTCCCATTTTTAATATTTTGAATTTAATATACCTAAAAAACATTTCGCTTTTAGACTTGCCTTGATAAAGTCAGATTGACAAAATGCATCAGCAATGACTAAGAAATATTTTCCAATTGTCTTCTTTTTATCCAAATCTATCAGTAAGAGAAAAATATTTAACTATTTTTTCATCTCTGCGTCCCGAGCGACGGATCCTGGCTCAACCGCGGAACTGATCAAATTACTGACCGAAAATGTATCCGCACAGGTCGCATGCCAAATCAACGACTTCCCCATTTTAAAAGGGAAAATGGTAATGCCATCCGGCCACTTTCCATCACCGCGGTCGAGGCCTACGGGATCGATTTGCGAAGGGAACCCAGCTGCTTCCAAACCTCTTTTGATGATGTCGTTTATTGCTGCATTAAATTCAAAATATTAAAAAGGGAACGCTCCTGTGTAAGCCTCTTTCTGGATATTGGTAACTTTTTTTTTTTTTTTTTTTTTACTAAGAATTTGTTTTTAGTTGTCCATGTTAACATAAAAAAAAAATTCAAATTTAAACTTGCCTTAATAAAGTCGTATTGATGAAACGCGTCGGCAAACGTTACGAAATATATTTTCCAGTTGTCTTCTTTTTAGTCATCAATTTGCAGTTGAGCTGACAAGATGTAAACGTAAATTCTATGCTAAAAGTTTCTTTTCTCGCTTGTGGAACTCCCTTCTGCCTCCATGCTTTCCAGCCAACTTTAACCTCCAAAAATTTAAATGCAATGTCAATCACTATCTACTGTCCTTCTGATTACCCTTTTTTTCCTCCCGCTCATTAGTAATGTTTCTACTCCTAATTCTTCCACACCCAGTAACTCCTTGTGTCTTAGTGGCTTTACTCTCTTGCTTGGAGTGAAATCGATTTAAATATATATATATATATATATATATATATATATATATATATATATATGGTCAAAGACTTCTTTCAGAATTTGTTGTTTGATGGCATTTCGTGGATTTAGTTTTAAGAGAAAAACTTTTTCTTAATTTAGTGACGAGAAGAAAGATTTCTGAAGTTAGATTATTACCGGTGATATTAAATATGACGTATTCCTATCATGTCATGCTATAATATTATATTATATGTATAAAGGTTTCGTAGCATTTGTTCATATGTTGATCATGACACATCTGGAAAGACAAATACTCTAACGACAGCTGCTTCTGCTGTGTATCGTGAAATTCTTGACAAAACTCAAAGAACGATCTGTAATATAATCCATCCTGATTTGGTATTTCGACTTCAGTCACTTTCTCACCGACTTGACGTGACTTCTCTCTGTCTTTTCGATAAATATTTTCATGGCAACTACTGAATGAATCTAAGTATACTACGAGATTGGCAACCAGGTTTCACTGTTTTACTGTTGAACTAGCTAGGTGCAACCATCAGTTATATTCTGTTTCTTTTCTCATCCATGGAACTTCCTTTCACTTCCTGGCTTCTATGTCAAATGCGATCTTCAGATGCAATGTCAATCGCCATCTTCTGTCTTCCTAAGATTTGTTCCTTTGTTGTTCTTTTCCTCACTAAAATTTCCCCATTTTCTTTCAACCTTTGCACCTAATCTACCTGCGTGTTAGTTGTCATTATCGCTTTCTTTAGGAGGAAATGATTTTTTAAAAAAAACAATAAAAAAATAGAAAAGGAATTTATCCACACGCCATCTTTAAAGAAGAACGAAAAATAAAAAAAACATCTGAATATACAGAGAACTAAGCGAGTCACTTCGTTATTTACACTGAAGATGTTTACGAACAAAGGATTTATACAGTGAGCAGGTCATCAGTACGATACTTACATCCGGGTCTCAGCTACTTTAATACACATATCCGGTTAGATTGATGTAGGCAGGCCAGTAATCTCATCTAATTTTGGAAAATCATTAGATATAATCACTACAACATCATTGCAATGACGATAATGGCTCGGGAATACAAGCAGCGCTTGTTCTCTGTCATTTGAAATGATACACAATAATTTTCGTACAGTTCGGGGGGAAAATGAGGATGAGTAATAAATGGTGCATGATTTCTGGTTTGTCCTTTGTATTACGGTGTACAAGAAGGTAGAAAGCAATGAAAGACATATTTTTCTAACTTTTCATTTGAGGAGAGGGTGGTAATGAAACTGCAAAGACTAGAATTTTCAGTTAAACTGATGAATATTTATGAGCGTTTCTTAAATTTAAAAATGTTGAATATCTAACAACATTTTTACTTTTGTTTATAAATACTTGGAAAAATATAATCCTGATAAAACACATCGGATAGATAAGTTTTCCATTTATATTTATTCATATTGTCCTTTTACAGATATATTTTATTTATATCCGAAATTTTACACACACACGTATAAGTATATATATATATATATATATATATATATATATATATAAAGCTAACAAACAATAATATCAACTATGAACACGTCCAAAACGTGCTGACCGTATTTATAAAATAAAGAAAACATTCCCAACACTATTGATACATATATATTTTTTTTTAAGCATTTCACCCCAAGCAAGGCGGGAAGCCACTAGGACGCAAGGGGTTACAGAAAATTTAGAGCAAGATCAGATAGGAGTGATAGAAGAAAGGATGATGGTAGTGGATAGATCAAGGCAACTGGAGATGTCGATTGACATTACACTTGAATAGCTGGAGATTATAGCTCTCAGGGAAACTGGAATAGGGAAGGGAGTTCCACAGGTGAGAGGTGCGAGACATGAAGCTATTAGAGTAGAAGAGACGGCTACATTTAGGAGTTTCGAAAGTGAAGGGGTGAGAGCGGGATGCTAGCCTCGTATGGCGCTTGAACACATGACGTCTGGGAACCAGCGAATGCAGCTCCTCGGAGCAATTTCCATGAAAGTATTTTTAGAACAGGCAGAGGGAGGCGACGGCACGTCTGTGAGATAATGTACATATTCAGTTTCCCCCAAAATCCTTGATAATAGCTAATAGAATACAATAAACTTGTATGAAAGAAGAATTACTAGCCAAATGCAGAATTATATATATATATATATATATATATATATAGATAGATAGATATATATATATATATATAGAGAGAGAGAGAGACTGATCGTTACGTAATTTGATTTTTAAAGAATATATATGGTTATTGTAATATTGCAGCAGTTATATATTATACTGAAATTACAGCTTTTTTAATTTGAAAACTATTTTTGGCATATAAAGTAAATGATAATTTTTATATGTATGTCAAAAAAGATAGAAAATTTATTTTTGAGTTGTGAATATTAATTTTTTAATTAAAGGGATATTACATGTTCTTAATTATAAAACAAACAGTAATTTATATTAAAAATAGACAGTAATTTGCATTAAAAATAAACTGTAATCTATATTAAAAATTATATGAATCAACGTATTTAAGCAGTTATTTATTTTTATGCCTACATGTAACCATCAATTAATATCTCTTGTTTAATAATCTTGGGATATTGAAGTGTTTTAATGGTTTTTCAGCAAGGCATAGGTTACATTTATTTCCTTTCTCGTTATAAAATTTGACTCTGCTCTAATATCCTAGTTGATAGCAGGGGAACTACCATTATTCCTTAATTGTCGGAAATATTTAGAGAGAGCTGTGCTGTTTCTGTATTTTATATTACTTAAAGTCATGTGATGATGGTAAAAACGAAATTTCCAAGGATTTTCAGCGGGAGCAAAATAAAAATTAACATCGTTACGAGAATGTATGCTCACTCGGTATAAATTATTATCAGTCATACATTGACCGTTTAAAAGACAGATATATTTTTTCGCCAGTTGCATTTATTTTTGACAAAAATTCACGTTGTCTTTGTTGGAAATATATTTGTGCAATATATTGTTGCTATGTTGGGATATGGATTTGTGCATGTTATTAACGCAGATATAGCTGATATTAAACATCTTTTTAGCATTGATGAATGGTTAACGTGCTTAGGAATTAAATTTTTTCGATATTAGTTTTAACATTACAGTTAAAAGGTATATATATATATATATATATATATATATATATATATATATATATATATATATATATATATGTATCTATATAAATACATATATATATATATATATGCAATTTTTATATATATTATTTATATATTATATATGCGCGGTACTTACTGGAAAGCTCTCAATATCAGTGACAGAGCTAACATATTTATTTGTATTGATGTGAGCTTGTGAGCAAGGGTTTCACGCTCTCTACGAGCGTCAGACAATCTCTTTGTCTGACGATTGCAGAGAGCGTGAAACCCAGAGTCACAAAGTCACATCAATCCAACGAAATAAATATATATATATATATATATATATATATATATATATATATATGATTAGGAAATCAGCCGATACTGATATTGTGATATTATGAGTGTTCACAAATATTGAGGCGTAATGATCTTTCTTTTCTCATTTTTTTTCAAGGTCCTCATATTTTTAATGGCATCATTAGAATTCGCCCAGCGTTTTGGTTTTGAGAGTTGTAACTTTCCTGTTGCTTGCATTTCTCATTTTTCATGGTCGCCATTTTGATTTGATCACGAAATCCTTGTTTTGCATAATTTCTACCTTTTATTTGATGCGTCTTTGTTGTTGTTGTTGTTTTCAATTTAAAAACTAAAAAAAAAACGATGAGACTGGCGAAAATAACATTGATTACGTGGCATTTGACATCTAAATGATTGGGAAGGGGACAACTGCAAAAAGGTGTACAGGAAATAAAATAAGATTTCGGATTTTTGTTCTGATAAATTTATTTCATGTTTACATGCGACGGAAAATGAAAAAAAAAACATGAAAGAAGCAAACGAATTAGCGACAACATTTTATATATATATATATATATATATATATATATATATATATATATATATGTGTGTGTGTGAGAGAGAGAGAGAGACAAAAGATAGCAGGATAATTATGTTTGCAAAATCGATAGTATAAATTTAAAAAAGTGGACTTTTTCATGAAAGAAAGAAAAAGATTTAAAAGGAAAAAGAGAATAGAAAGGAAAAGTTAATGAAAAGAGAAAGAGAGTGAGACGTAGAACAATGAATTAGAAGATGAGGGAAATTAGAAATACATCGATTGAAGTAAAAAAGAAAGAGAGAAAGAAAGAAAGAAAGAAAGAAAGAAAGAAAGAAAGAAGAGGAAAGTAAAAATATAATGAAAAAGGAGGAAGACTTAAGTGAAAGTGAAAGTGAAAGTAAAAGTAAAAGAGTGAAAAGGGAGAGGAATACAAAAATGAATAAAAATTGAAGTGGCAAAGAAAGAGAAAAAAGAGAACAGCAAAAGAAAGAAGACAATGTAAAAAGATAGAAAGAAGAGGACAAGAAGAAGAAAAGAAAGAACAAGAATATAAAGAGAAAGAGAAAACGAAATGGAATAAAAGGAACGAGTGCTGAGAAAGAAATGAGAAAGAAAAAAAAGGAAAGGGAAAATAGAATAAAAGGAATGTAAAGAGAAAGAAGAAAATGGAAAATGAAAGAAAGATGCAAAGAGAAAGAAAGAAGAGTAAAAGAAGCAAGAAAAACGTAAAGAGAAAGATGAAAATGGAAAAAGAAGGAAAGAAGAATTATGTAAAACGCGAGAAAGAAGAAGAAAAGTGACGTAAAGAGAAAGAAAAATGGAAAAGTGTAAAAGATATAAAAAGAAAAAAGAAATCGCAAAGAAAAAAGAGAAGGAAAATAATGAAAAACGAACGAAAAAGAGAAAGACAAAAAAGACATGGATAGAAAAAAAAAGCAACGTGAACTGATCGATCAATCGATCAGCAAATGAATGGGCAGAGAGAAGAAAACAAGGTATTTTTGAAATAAATATATAAAAATGTAGAAAATAATTGGCTTTTTTTTAGCACCACACACCTTTATTGGGTGAATCAATCTTTTTCGGAACCCTATAATTTAGAATGGAAAAACTGCATCAAAAGCTCTTCCTGTTCGAAAATTGTTCGTTTATTTCTTTTACGGATGCACTTTTCAATGGACCAGGATTTTTTTTTATCTCTCTCAACAGAACAAAAGAAAAAAAAAAAACATTAATTCCAAACCAACCCTAATCTTTAACTTCATACCACCCGGCCGCCTTTCCTCTTATGAACTTCGACTCAATCATAGTTTGACTCAGTTAAGATGAAAGCCCACAAAACTATTTTAAGTTTAAAACGAACCTTTAGCGCTGGGATCTGAGAACTGATCTAATTGGATCAATTGCAAAATTTAAGAAACTTTCACAAACAAACTAAATGATGACTTCCCGTCATTACCTGGATCCTTATCCATGATAGACAAATCAGAGAAGACATCAGGTTTAGCAAAGTTATGAAAACAACAAGGATGTTGATATTAACATCTGTCCATAATCCAGTGTTCTGAGCAATTATTTATATTTTAAAAAACAACAACAGGAAAACAGCACTCGATACAAACAGTAGAGCATAATATAGGGTAACCCCAAAAAACGGGAACTTTTAACAATCCAATAAAGCCAATAGTGATAAAAGAAAAATATTTTATTCATAGTAATTAAAACCTTAAAACATGCCATTTAAGAAACAATGATGAAATTTTCATTTTTTAAAAAATTACGTCCTGTAGATGGCGTCCTCCTGTACGAATGCATTCTTGAAATCTGCTGTTGAAATTCCACATTGACTGCTGCAACATCTCAGCTGGGATACTGTGAATTTCATCTTGAATTCTAAATGGCGAAATGTTTACTTGCTCAAGGTCACTGTCTTGCAGTGTTGCCACTTGCTCATGTCTGGCAATACGCACTTAAAAAATTCCCGTTTTTTTGGGTCACCCTGTATTATATTTTTTTTTCTTTTTTAAAAAATATGATCCCAGCATCGCTTGACAATGGAAGGAAATTCTGGATTTGAAGTTTAATTTTTATAGTTAAATTTACAATTTTCGTTTCAATTTTGAAAAAGAAATTTCTATGTCGGGATGGGATCATATTTTTAAAAAAGAAAATAATTATAATATTAACATCTTTCTATATTTCTGAGAAGTATTGCAACAATTTACACTATTTACATTGATCGGACGGTTGTCCTCATCTTTATTGCCATATTCACGGCGCTTCAACCACTGTACGCTCCGACCTTCTTCAGGTGATATTCAAGAAATTCGAAACTGAAACCTTTATTTAATTTACGGGGGTAGATTGCTCTAATTCCACTTCGGTTCAAGTCATTTTTATGGTTCCTCAACCAATGATTTTATCCACTAGGCAATGTGTTCTTGTGGATGTCACTGAGTGAATTTTGGAACCTTATAAACGTAATGTCTCAGTGAAGTTTTTTTAAGAGCGCTCATATTACAATTTGTTAATATTGTTGTTTTTTTTTTCTAACTCTCTGTATTACTGGTCCCCATATTGTATTCCTCTCTATGCTTGGCCGTCTTAAAAGATTTTTGTAGCCAAACATAAGCGCTGATTCCTTAAGTTTCCGTATTTTCCAGCGATGTTCTCTGTCTATTATTTCAACTTCATCCCACAGTGATCTCCCTTTTCTCTGCATATATGATATTAGTTGATATTAGTATGAATTAAGATTTCAGAACTTCTTCTATATGGCCTGTTTCCTTAATTTGCCAGGCTTTGAATTAAATTTAAGTTAAAAATGAATAACACAGATGAAATATTTATTAAAATATGCTTTCGAAAATTGTTACGCAAATTAAAATTATTCTCGCTAATTTTGTAAACGCCATTTGCTAGTAATATATATAAATGGGTGATAACAAGGTCATTATGTAAGGATGTGTTATTTGCAGTGTATTTTTTCTAGTGTCGTACTATGAGAACACGCAAAAAATGTAACCGTACGCAGACTTATAAATGATTATACTGGTATTTTCTTTTTCGTTTCTTTGATCAGTGTTTTAGCCAGTAAATTAACAGTAAATTACAATTGATTTATCCTGTGTTTCTGTTTAGGAGTGGGTCTCCAGTTCCTTCTAAAATCTACTTCAACTCTATACTTCTGACATCTCCACCGAAATCTCGAAAATTTTATTTACTATTTATATTTTCCTTCAGAAGAAGTATCCGGGCGCCCGGTTCACAATCTTTTCCCATCTTTTGAACAGCAGTAGATTGATTTCTGTCTAAGATTGAATTTCCGGTTACTACACCTCAAGTCTTCTCCTTTTCTTCTCCTTCTACAATCCATTGCGTCTTAAAACATTTATCTGCATTCAGAGAAATTAGTTCCTGATCAAAATGAGTCATTTAATTAATCAGTTCCTTTGCACCTGCGTTTCTTGGATTGCAGTCTTATCTGTTCAAGCCTTTCATGTGAGGACCTCAGATGACTTTGTCTAATAAGTGATCGTCTTGCTTCAACTTGGTATTTAAATAGGCCTTCTCAACGCCGTCTTTGTCGTTCTGTCGCTAATCTTTTGTTTCTGCCGGGGGATATTTCCATTTCACTATTATATTAAGCATAAATATTTTAACGAATATATATTAAGCAAAAAAAAAAAAAAAAAGGATTTATATAATACCAGGCGTAATCAATGAATCATAGATACCTAAGTTCTAAAAAGTATAAACGGAACGAATTAATTAGACAGTTCATTTCCCTCTCTTTTAATTGTGAATTCTTTATTTCCGTTTCATTAGTCCTCAATACACGGTAGAGTGATGGATAGCGACACGAATTGAGAAATTGGAGAGCCGAGTTCGAATTCCAGTTGAATCCATTACTTTCCTTTACGTGCTAATACCCTTGGGAAAGGTATTAATCCTCTTCTTCCCCTAGCTATGGGTAAATAGTAGGACAGACCGGGTTCTATAACCTAGAATGGCAACTGGTCTACCACAGAAAGAAATGGCAACCTACTGCGGGAAAAAATATTTGTCTCGAAATATCTGTCTCGAAAGATACATGATCGCCTAAGCGTGTATCACGCATGGCACATAACTGGCTGATTGTCAATACATTTTTAGAAGACTGTTGGTTAATTACATATCACTATTAAAACTTTCTAACAATTGAAGTCATTTCTGATGGCACTGTCACACTAGTATTCCAGTAAGACAAACTAATTACTTGTTTAACTGATTTTTATTCTTATAACTAGCAGCATGGCCCGGCGTTGCCCGTCCTTGATTCAAAAAGCGTACGACTTATACAGCAATTGCTATCACTTGACTCAAAATATTTTTGCCCTTCCTTGCCTTTAAGAGTCGTGCTGATGTTGCTACATGCCTTATTTCTTATCTCACACTGCGAATTTTTTCTAAGCTCTATACTAAACATTAAATCTGTTACGAAAAAAGAACTAAACAAAATGAACACAAAACGATCAGCTTTAAAAAACAAAAAAGGACTCGTAACTTGAAAAACCGAATGAAAAAAGAATGTTAACAACAAATACTTTTTCACACCCAACCCAGTTCTGCGGAATCAGAATCAATGTTGAGTTTAAGCAAGCAAATGAGCCAATTGGAGTAAAGTGGCATGCAGATTTAAATTTTTCCCATTTGTGACGAATGCAGCTATCGATTTATTTTTTTTTTCATGCTAGCATGCTAGTTAACATTTGTGTCAGTCAGCTGTTGGCTCTCACGCTAGCCAATAGAATCTTCCTGCCTCTTCGTGGCAGCCAGCTATTGGCTCTCACTGTGGCCAGTACAAAATGGCCGCAAACTACATGAAAACTGCCATAGAAGCATAAAAAATCGATTATTTCCACTATCGATGGGAGTTGGGAAATGCAATGTCGGTCTTGGCCTTCTCACTAACTTGGGGCATGTGCATGTAAATTTTGATGCAAATCCGTCGAAAATTGCGGCCGTGCATTCGTTACACGCACACACACACATCCTGCCTTTTATAGATAGAGATTCATAAGAGTATTACAAAATTATTTCATTTATTTAATTATAGTCTGTTGTTAAAGTTACTTTTATTATTATTAAAACATCCTGGGTATGACGATAAACTACGTCCAGCAGAAAGGCCAATGATCAGGAGGTTTTGAGGAGCGTGGAACCACCTCTTAATTGCTGGTGTTCCCAGGTCCACTCTGACTCGGGGTGGTAGCACCTGTTTGGGTCCCAGCTATGGGCAAATAGTTAATCCCCAAACTAGGGTCACTAGGAAAGTGTATAAATAGGTTTTAATACCAGAAATACTTTGTAAAAAAAGTTATTACCAGCAATAAGTTTTTCAAGAAAAAATTATTACCAGCAATGCATTTTTGAAAAAAGATATTACCTGCTAGACTTTTTTGAAAAAAAATTACGAGCGATACATTTTTGAAGAAAAAATAATACCAGAAATAGATTTTTGAAAGAAAAATTTTTTTTTACCAGCAATACATTTGAAAAAAATAATATTACTATCAATAAAAGTCTTGTCGGCATTAAATAACCAATTGAGATAGATATACCGTAAAACAATGCAAACCAAACCAAACCAATTAGTAATAAAAAATATTAAGATAACTTCTAATACAACGTTTCTCTCCCCATAAGACGCATATTCAGGTAGTCAGGTAGTCGACTAGTTCGTAAAATAAACATACTACGTCGGAAACGTCTAGAAACAACTCATTTAGAAAACAAGAGAGCCTACCAATCAAATCTTAGTCATCCAAACAACAAAGATTAGGATATTTTTCTGAATGATTCGTATAATGATTTTGATTGGAAGGCATCTTCGCCTGTTATTCACACACATACGTACACATGTAAAAAAAATACACGTACAAGGACAAACACACACATGCGCATTGACAGATTTTGTTTGATGTAAACAGGAGCCGCCCGCCTATGAAGAGGTCAGAAATGTGGCCCCTTCCGCTCTACCGCCTGCAAAATCAATAAAACTAGACGAACTTTGGTCGCCATTGTGCTGAGCTCTCCTTTCA
Source organism: Acanthosepion pharaonis (assembly GCA_903632075.3). Lineage (NCBI taxonomy): Eukaryota > Metazoa > Mollusca > Cephalopoda > Sepiida > Sepiidae > Acanthosepion > Acanthosepion pharaonis. The sequence continues at coordinate 80,469 of CAHIKZ030000664.1, read as the reverse complement.
AAAAAAATAAAAAAATAAAAATAAAAAGCAGAAAACCCAAGAGCCTGTGATGGTGTTACCTTAAAAGTAATCAATTTCTGTGGTGATTGTCGACCGTTGCACCTGTGCCGACCACCCACAGCGGAAAAAATTTACTTATCCAATAAGGCTGACGTCACAACAACTAACATTATTGCCTCCTTGAGTATTGGGTCAAGGGCTATTATGCTTGAAGTCTTACCTGTGATGCCGGGACGATAGTATACGTTATCAAACTATATTAACGAGAATTTAATTTTCGTAAAGTAAAACTAGAGCGAAGATTTACTGTTTTTATTTGTCTAATTCGAGCAATCAGTCACCTAACTCCTTCATAAATATATATTTTTATTTATCTGTAAGAAACAAAATATTTATTTTTGTTCTCTCTAATACTTTGGAGTATAGAAGCATATTCCACTCATAAATTCTTTCTCTTCAAACAATCTAATTATTTCTTCTGCTATTTTTAAGAAAAAAGTGTGAAATGAAGGAATATTAATAATAATAATTCATTAATAAAGCCAACAAGTTCAAAATGCAATGTCTTGCCATGTTCATTGTATCCCTTCTGTGTCGACATTGGACAAGATTCTAAGTGATCAATTATACCGATAATAAGTCCTACCAGCCATCTCTCTGTAAGCAGGAGTGGTTGTTAGGCTTAACTGTAATTAACGTTTAATTGTTATTTATTTATTTTATACATATTTGAAGTGAATTTTAGTCATTTTTTCTATATATTTCTCGGCCTCGATTAAGCTCTAAGAAAACTGAACAAATAAACTGGTTTAGCTTCTTTTTTGTTATGTGTTGTATTTCGAACTTGTTACCGATCTTTTTGTTAAAAAAGAAAGCAAATGCAATGGACCAGATACATAAACCATGTCAATATTCTGCCCGTATTAAACAAGCTGATGTAAACAAACCCGTACCAATCAGTAGCTACGTAATACAGGGTTAAAAGCTGAAAAAAAATGTTTTATTCTTGCTGCACAGGACCAATGCTTGCTAACTAGAAATTATCAAGCACACATACTGAAAAATTGTACAAGCCCAAAATGCAGATTCCATGATAATTATTCAGAAACAATTGATCATCTTGTGTCAGGTTACACGGTATTGGCACCCACTGAATATAAAACCTGGCAGGACAGAGTGGGCCAATATCTGCACTGGAAAATCTACAACTTTTACGGAAAGGAAATAGCAAGAAATTGGTATGAACACCACCCAGACCTGGTTACAGAGATAGAACCTGTAGGAATTTTATGAGACTTTAAAATATTCACAGACTGGACAATCAAAGCTAATCGACCAGACATCGTGATCAGAGACCACAAAAACAAAATATGCTTTTTTTATTGACATGGCAGTCCTTGCAGACTGTAATGTATCTTTGAAGATCTTCAAACAATTATCAAAATACAAGCAGATTGAAATCAAAATGTCAAAAATATTGCACATGAGGACATCAACAATTCCAGTTGTAGTTGGAGGTCCCGGATTGATTGGAAAAGTTTCCGATAGACTCATTGAAGGGGTTCCTGTTAGCCCAAGCCTTAATGAAATACAAAAAAAATTTTACTCACAAGTACAGCCCACGCCTGACAAAGGACTTTATCTATGTAAAATATGTGTGATCTTAGGTTATTTTTTTGTTTTTTCTTCAAAAAATGCTCAGAAAAAAATGATGCCATCAAAAAATGATGCCATCTCTGAACTTAACTCTCTGATTGGAACCTGGAAAGAAATAAGTATACACCAGAAATCAAAGGAAATAATAATAATAATAATAATAATAATAATAATAATAATAATAATAATAATGAAAACATATAATAATCATCAATGTTTGTTTATTTATATATTTTCTGTCCCATCTGTAGTAGTAGATAGTTGAACTTTAGTAAATTTCTGTAATTATTTCCCATGGACATTTTAATAATCTATACAAATAAAATATTTATCTGCATTTAGACAAAATTACTTCCTGTGCAAAATGAACCATTTAATTAATCAATTCTTTTATTCCTATGTTTCTTACATTGCAGTCTAATTTTGCCAACATTTGTCTATTCAGTGATTCTCTTGGTCTTTAAATAGGCTTTGTTGTCTCTGCTTTTGTCGTTCTGCTGCTAATCTTTCTCTTCCGAGGGAATATTTCTATTTCACTGTTATATTAAACACATAAAATATTTTATATGAAAAGATATTGAGCAAAAATCGATTTATATAATACCACGAGTGATCAATGAATCATAGATACCATTAGACTTCTAAAAAATATAAAGAGTACGGATTAATTAAACGGTTCATTGTCCTCTGTTTTAATTGTGAATTCTTTATTTCCGCTTCATTGAATCTCAATATATTATTTTGTTTCATTGCATCTCACTATTAAAACTTTCTATCAATTTCCGTCATTTTTTACGGCACGGGTATACTACTACGACTACTACTAGTAGTAGTAGTAGTAATAATAATAATAATAATAATAGTGAGATTTTAATAATAGCAATAAAAACGGGTGTTAAAACAAGAATAAAAAATAAAGTTCGCAATACAACACATAACAAAAAAGAAGCTAAACCAGTTTATCGGTTCACTTTCCTTAGAGCTCAATCGAGGCCGAGAAATATGCAGAAAAATGACTAAAATCCACATCAAAGATTTATATAATAAACATATAACAAAGGTTAATTACAGTTAAGCCTAACAACCTCTCCTGCTTACAGAGAGATGGCTGATAGGGCTTATTATCGGTATTATTGACCACTAAGTATCCTGTTGTCCAATCCCAACACCGAAGGAATACAATGAACATGGAAAGACAGTGAAGTATATTGATTCGAAAATATGTCAATATTATAATTCATTACATGCTGAAAAATGGAAGGAACATCAAGAAATCATAGAAGGTCATGAATCTTTGGAACTTTACTGTAGACATATAACGGCTAACAGACCAAAAATAGCAATTAAAGACTTAAATAAATTAAAATATCTCCTCATTTTGACATATCAGTGTCATTAGATATAAATATATATTTTCTTTTCTTTTTATCAATTTACCCCAAGCAAGGTGATAAAGCTACTAAGACGCAACGCGATTACTGGGAGTGAGAGACAATGAAAAGATTTTAGAAGTAAACGGAAAGTCAATCCTAAATATGAAACAATGGATAGATCTCTACTCTTCTAAAAAAAAACGGGGAGGAGTGTGAACTGCTCGATTTAGGAATATGAACATAAAAGTAGCAACGATGCTGAAACTGAGAAAAAAAGTGCCAACTTAACACTAGTGTTTCGTCAGTAATAAATGGAGTACTGTGTTACCTGAGTTCTTGGGAAAGATAGTGTATGCGATCAAGAAATTTATTGACACGCTCATTAAACAGACCACTGCAAGTCCCTGTTTGTTTTTAAATATAATGTGTGAAACTGCTGATTTTCTCAGGAGAGTATTATCTCTATAAAGAATATGTAAACAGTGAACATGTTTAATATCAGATTTTGTGCAAGTAGAATTCCTATATTTATAATGTTGACTTGAAGTCTCCAAAAATTGCCTTCGATGGCTAAACGGTTAGCGGTTTGGAAAATGGAATTGCCAAATCGAGTTCAAGTTCCAGGCTTAGTTTGTTTCGTTGACTTTGCGCAGATTCCCTTGGGAAAGATTTGAACTCATTTCTTTTCTCCAAGCTGTGGATTAAATAAAAATATAGACTGGGGTTTTAGTCTGGGCTGTCAGTCAGTCTTGGAAAAGCACTACTCTGAATCCAAAACTGTGGAAAAGAAAACGGGTATCCATTCTATCTTTCCCAAGTACTCGTGTAATTCAGAGACATTAAAAGAAATAAACTGACTTTTGAAGTCCTATTAGAGAGACTGCTATTTAATCTTTTGTTGGAGAGAAAGTAGGCGGAATCTTGCATTTTTCCATTCATCATTGCTACGAAATGAACTCAAGTATGACTTGAACTCGGCTCATCGGTTCCACTGTCTATGTCGACGGCCATTACGCTATTCTCACGTAGGTCTTAATTACAGTTATTTCAGGTATCGACCGCTTTTCAAAAGTTTGCATTACGCCACTTCGCTTTTACGAAAGGCTCAGATTAATCAATGTTTCTCGTTTTATGAAAGGTTTCATAAAGTGAAGAAGTAATTATCAGTAATTATTGTCAAAAAAAATGTGAGTGTTCCAGGAGTCTTATCCTTGCACAAACACACACACACACATACACACATACGCGCGCACACATCTTTTATATCTGCCTGTCACGACGTCAAAGGTTGTCTTCTGCTGAGGCTGATTTTGGAAGGCATAAAATAAGACTGTGAACATAACTGCTTAGCCTCACGCATTTATCTCGAATAAAGGTCCGAGGAAATCTTCAAAGTATCCTTCAAACTTGTACTGAAGCTACATACGCTTTCAAAATAAGTCATACGTATAGGTCTGGGTTTAGATGAAGTGAAGCTCTAGGCTATTCCACTTGTGAGGCTATTCTAAATCCTTCATTCTCACAAGTAGAGGAAAATAGAAGCGGGCTAAATTAAACAATTTGAGTAAAGCTGAGGATGATGACAGGTTTTTAAAATTCTACGTACAGTTGACAATTCCTCCTTTAAAGGACATAATATGTTATTGTTAAATGCAGGATGGGTTTGAAAGGAGGCACGCTGAAGTAATAGATAGCGGCTCGGATTAAGGAATCGGAGAGCCGAGTTCGAATTCCAGTCGAAACCTTTACATTCATTTACGTGCTAATCACCTTGGGAAAGGTATTAATCCTCTTCTGCTCCCCTCGCTATGGGTAAATCACAGGACAGACCGGATATCTACCGCAGAAAGTAATGGCAACCTACTGCGGGGAAAAATCTGCCTCGCCAGTCATGTATCGAAAGATGATCGCCTAAGCGTGTATTACGCATGGCACATAACTGACTGATGTGATTGATAAAATGCATGAATGTTAAAATTTTTTAGAAAATTTATAAAGAAATCAATGCTGGCATCGATTTATCGGCTTAAGACAGAATTATTCTGAAATGGAATGTAAAGAAAATGGTTGTTTAAAGTCTACAATACGTTATGACAGCATGTGTAAGAAAGGACCATGACAGTGTCAAAATATTATACACCTTGGCTGGAGCCCCCCCCTCCTAGATTTTGAGGTTTCAGCCTGCTAAGCCTTCGGCAATTCATACGTATCTACAACTACAGCAATTTTATCATTCGGAGCAAAAATCTCGCACAAGGTTATTTTTTTCATCTGAAAATGAGCAAACAATTGTCTTCATATTAAATAATTGTTGTGCACTTCAACGTGGCGTAATGGTTATTAAGTTTCTCCCACAAGGTCAATTACAACTGAGTAGAGTTTGATCCTCACACAGTGCTCTCTGCTTTGGGCCTTGTGCCACATCTAAGCTACGTATACTAAATCATCATTGGTACTAAGTGGTGGTACAAATAGTGTCTCTCCAGATCAATTCCGACCAATTATAAAATTCCATCCTCATTGGACGCTCGACACTTTCGACCTTATGTCACAACTCAGTTACAATTAGTAAATCATTAAAATATATTCACTTGGGCACTTCGATGAGATCTAATAGTTAACAAACTTATCTCGCTAGATCATTTGCTCAGAAGGTAAGTGCGTAAGTCCGTCGAAGTTGTTGGCCGGCCTTCGTTTGCCGTCGCCGGACGCCCGTAATGAGTCTTGGAAGGTAAGTGCGTAAGTCCAGCAAATCGTTAAATGCGTAAGTTCGTCGAAGGCCTTCGTTCGCGGTCGCCAGACGCCCGTAATGCGCCTCAGCAGTAGTCGGCGACACAACTTTTCGAACAAAGTGCTGATTTTCGATTTATTCAGTTCGATCATCAATAAGTGCTCTATAGCTGTGGCCTTATGCCACATTTAAGCTAAGCTTAGTAAATCGCTATCAGATAATTCTAATTGCTTCTTCGATCGACGTCATTTTGCTTTAAGAAAGGTTTCATAGGAACGCTCTACTTTCAAATAACAGTCGAAATTTGATATAATTTTTTGATAATTTCTTCAATGATCTTTATCAAATTATATGAGTTTAAAATAGCGAGATATAAGTTCCAAATTTTAATCTCATCGAAAACTATTCGGCGTCTTTTAATAGCAAAATGTAGCGCCAGAATCGCGACATATCTGGTTCAAGTCTTCATCAGACCAGAACATGGCCAAGAATTTTGTGTAAGGCATTCAAATAGTCGAAATAAAAAGTGAAACGAGTGAAAAAATAACATGCTAGACTCTGATAATTTCCTTAACATGGAGTATTGTTGCCATATATGGTCTGGAGCCCCTTCTGTTTGTCTCGGGGTTCTTGATAAGATCCAGAGACGGATATGTAATATAATTGGCCCTGATCTGGCATCTCGTCTGCAGTCACTCTCTCAACAGGTGTGTCGTCGCCTCTCTCTGTCTTATTTACAAATACTTTCATGGTAATTGCTCCGATGAGCTGCATTCGCTGGTTCCCAGACTTCGCGAATTCAAGCGTCCTACGAGGCTGGCATCCCGCTCTCACCCTTTCACTGTTGAAACTGTTAAATGTAGCCGCCTCTTCTACTCCAATAGCTTCATATCTCGCACCTCTCGCCTGTGGAACTCCCTTCCCTATTCCTGTTTCCCTGATAGCTATAATCTCCAACTATTCAAATGTAATGTCAATCGACATCTTCAGTTGCCTTGATCTATCCACTATCCTTCTCTTCATCCTTTCCTCTATCATTCCTACCTATTCTCGCTCCAAATCCTCTATAACCCCTTGCGTGCCAGTGGCTTCCCGCCTTGCTAGGGGTGAAATGCTTACAAAAAATTAAGCACCATATGAGTAAATTTGATCAGGAAAGAACAGAAATTAGGTTTAAAGTTTAAATATTCCACCATCTGATGATGGACTTGAATAAGCGTTAGTTAAATGCATGAAGCAGTGCTAGTGTGTTCAATCTCTGGGCCAGGCGTTAAAAAGTTCAGTGGAACTGACATGTAATGAGAACTTCATAAATTGAATAAAGTATTTGATTTGGAATTCCCAGAACGTTACTGAATGCGACAAACGCCTGAAGATGGCCGAAAGGTACAAGCGTTGTGACTATAGAAACCAAGTTCGAGGAAATCAATGCATCATAATGATAATTCCCCCCTCTCAGAGATTTCATCATAATTCCCCGCTCTCAGAGATTTCATCAAAATGGTCGTCTCGCAAGACATCCATTTTTATTTTCGCTCTCCAACCCGGTGTTTATCACGCGGTAGTCTCATTGCGCATGCGCACCGAAGCACACTCACAACTTGCGACCATCATGCACTAACACAAACTCTCAGCACGTCTCTGCTAAAATCACATCAAAGACGCGCAGGGACGCTTCACAATTCATGAATCTTGCCAGGAAATTTAATTATAGACCAAATGAGACGATGTGCATGTTTTCGTTTGTTTTGTTTTTTTTTTTGTTTTTTTTTTTTTCATCTAAAATCATTTTATTTCTGAATTTCAATATTGTTTGCAGAAAGCATTCAGGTGTGACTACACAAAATCAGTACCAGAACGAGGCTACTTGCATCATAGTGATTATTATTGGGGCGAAACGGTTACGTCTCATACCACCCTAAACTTTCGCGCGCATAGGCTAAACCAAAATAAAATGTGAGCCCTTTCATTCTAAAAACTCTCCGCTGTGTAACACATTCAACACATTCATAAGCATCAGTCGGATAGTTAGCCTTCTCATATAAATTCATCTGCATCGTTCACCTGTATAACAAACGTTTCTAGATAGATAGATAGATAAATAGATATGTGAAGACTAATATAGATAGATAGATAGATAGATAGATAGATAGATAGATAGACAGACAGACAGACAGACAGACAGAAGGCTTGGTTAACGAACAGTGTTATGAGCAGGATGCTGTATTTATATACAAAATTTTATTGTAACTCAAATTCTATGAGAAACAAACTGATTTTACAATCGACATTTCTGATTTATAATCATTATTATTATTATTATTATTATTATTATTATCATCATCATCATTCGATTTCTGCTATGGACACACTACCTACCAAGTCTGCGGAAAGACCTAAGGCAGGTCGTGGTGTGTTGTTATGGCCACATTTCATGTTAATTTTTTTTTTTTTTTTTTTTTATCTCCGATGAAGTTGCTAGCGTTACATAGACAAAGTTCTCCTTAGTGTGTGTGCTGTACTTAATAAGACAATTTTCTGTATGTCTCTTAAGCTGGGGTTTCCAGGGATTCTTTCAATGTGTTGTTTTGTTCCATTTTTATAATTCCAAGTGCAATCATTACCACTGGTATTATTCTTGTTTTCAATTTCCACATTTTTTTCTATTTCAATTTCCAGGTCTTTGTATTTTGATAGTTTTCAAATTCCTTGGTTGCTATGTTACAATCCGCTGGACAAGCCATATCAATTAGTAGGCAAGTTTTTTTCTTTCTGGTTTTTGACAATGATGTCCGGCCTATTTGCTTCAATTTTTCTGTCTGTGTGGATGGTATAATCCCAAATGGTGACATCTTCTATTTCTGTAACCGGCGCTGGCCGATGTTCATACCAGTGTTTGCTTACAAAGTGTTTGCACATTGTCCAGTGTAAATATTGCCCCATATCGTGACGATTTTTATATTCATTTGGGGCAAGTATAGAACATCCTGAGATTAGATGGTCTATTGTTTCTTGGTATTTGTCCACAGAACCTGCATTTTGATCCACATTATTATGTATGATATTTGCCTGAAAATTCGTGAAAAAGACTCTGGTCTTGCGCTGCAAGAATAAAGCCTTCAGTTTCAGACTTTAATCCAGATGCTCGTAACCATCGATGAGTATTAACTTTATCAACATTGGGTTTATTTGCACGTTCTGGATATTGGCCATGCAGAGGTTTGTCTTGCCAGCGTTGTTTCATCTGTTCAGGGCTTTATCCTTGGCTTTTTTTTTCATATCTTTTGCTGCAATAGTTGGTTCTTGGCTTCTGTTTTGATTTACTACAGAATCTACTAAATGTAAAATGTTGTTTGTATTTACTGCCTTCTTTTTATTATTGAATATTTTTTTTTCTGTTTTCATGTTGTTTCACTAATTTTATCATCCAGTCATTTGTTGTTTCCATGTAAGTAAGCCAATAGTTGTTGTCTTGTATGACAATTCTAGCTGAATAAGACCTCTTCCACCTTCTTTACGGGGTATGTATAGACGGTCTACATCAGCCTTTGGATGATGCATCTTATACTTAGAAAGAAGCTTTCTTGTTTTAGAATCCATTTGTCTGATGTCATTTAGAGTCCAGTTCAAGATGTTGAAACTATATTGGACCACTGGGATGGCAAGGTTATTAATGGCCATAATTCTGTTCTGAGAATTCAATTCAGTTTTTAATACCAGTCGTACCCTTCTATAGTACTCTTTACGCAATTTCTTTCATTTCTTATGGTGAATTCCTTCACCTCATTTACACCTAGGTACTTATAAGCTTCTCCTTGTTCTAAATCTTTATTGTTACAGCAGGGTCTAAACTAATAGAGGAAGTTTGTTGTAATCCTCGTAAAACTAGCTTTAGCACATTTATCCAAATTGAATTTCATTCCAATGTCTTCACTGAAGCATTTTACAGTTTGAAGAAGACCTTCCAGCTCATTGTCATTCCTAGACAGTCATCCATGTAAAATAGATGGTTTATTTTCTTTTGAGCTATTTTGTAACCGCATTCTGTCTTGTTAAGTTGGCTGGTTAATGCTATAAGTGATATGCAAAATAATAAAGGAGACAAAGAGTCACCTTGAAATATTCCTCTATTGATGTTTATTTCGAGACTTATAGGTTCCATTTTATGATTGAGGTAAAGTGTAGTTTTCCATATCGACATACATTGTTTGATGAAATTGATGATAACGGTGATAAATTTTGTACATACTTAAAGACTTTAAGATCCAGGAATGTGGTACACTATCGAATGCTTTACGATAATCTATCCAGGCAATACTAAGATTTTTTTTTCCACGGAAGCAGTTTTCCAGGATCATCCTATTAATAAGTAATTGGTCTTTACATCCGTAGCAGCCTCGTTTGCACCCTTTTTGTTCAAGTGGTAGTATGTCATTTCTTTCCAAGAAGAAATATGTCTGTTTTGTTAAAATAGATGTTAACAGTTTGTATGTTGTTGGAAGACATATAATTATAGTTTTCGAATATTTGTGTCACTATTTTGGGTAGAAGAAAGGTAACTCTTTGGTCATCCATAGGAATTTTAGTTGGATCGGTAACATTATTATTATTATTATTATTATTATTATTAAAACACTGCGAACAGAAAGAGAGAGAAAGAGTGAAGGACTTATCTAAATATATAAGGGAGATTAAAATACACAGAAAGGGAAAAGTTATCGATAAAGGAAAAGCAAGGAAGACGGGAATATCGAGAAAGGCGAAAACTATCGAATGAAAAAGATAAGATATCAAGAGAAAGTCAACGGATGAGAGAAATCACAATTCGCAGAACTGGAGATGACAAACTCTTCATAAAGTAGAAATCTTTACTCTTATTCTAGAATAAAACAGAAGAATACCTTAAAGAGAGAGAGAGAGAGAGAGAGAGAGAGAGAGAGAGAGCTAAACAGAGAAAAGAGAGGAAGATAAACATTAAAATAAAACGGAGAGGATTCCTGAGAAAAATAATTGTAACATTTTTTGGTCAATAAATTTATGTTTATCAGTAACTGCATTTTTATTTGGCGAAAAATGAAAAAATCTATTTAAAAAAAGGCCAGTTTTGAAGAAAAGAGGATATGAAGTTAACAATTTATTGAAATTTTAATTTTCATCATCATCATCATCATCGCCACTTTCGATTACAGAATCAATATCTAAATTGTCATTAAATAAGTTATCATTCACAATATTATCTTCATCCTGCTCAAAATTATCTTCGGATTCTTCATTCTTTTGCGAAAGGATATCATCACCAGAGCCATCCATAGCTGTCGTAAGACAATACTTCTTGAAACCTCTTTTTATAACATCTTTACTGACGGAATCCCAAGATTCTTGGATTCATTTGACAATAAGTTCAGGGTCGACAAATTGTCTTCGTAATTATTTTATTTTTATTTTTTTACAAAATTTATAGATGCGTATTATACATAGGAATAGATATATTTCTTAATTTTTGGATCATTTTTGAGGTGTGTATGATTTATGGATGCGTATTATTTTTGAGAAATTACGGTACTCTAAAATGTTAATTGTAGTGGCACGCTGTTTTAAAAAACAAAGAAGGCCTCTTTTCAAACAAGTTTACCCACGAAAAATAAAGTTTATAGTAATAAGAAATAAAGTCGTATTTAAAGTAAAATCAAAAATTCCTTATAAACACTTATTCAACAACAGACAATTTGTGTCTATTAAACTTAAATATTTTCTTTTTCTTCTAATACACGAATATCATTTAGCAAATATAGTTGTTACCGGGATAAATTCATGGTGCGTAGCCCCAAGCTATCGACTCACATTACTCATAATCAGAAGAGAAAATTAAGGATGTTTTCAGAAGTAGATTGTAAAATTATTTTTTTAAACTGTCGTTAATTTTTTAAAAATTAACTCAACAAAACATATGACTTGTAATGATTGTTTTTTATATGCATTCACGAATTGCTGCCCATATTTTAAATCAGTTAATTTATATATATATATATATATATATATATATATATATATATATATATATATATATATATTTGAGGGTTTGAGCTCAAAACAAATGTGCCTGAACAAGCGTCTGCAATAAGGATTTCCTAGCCTCTTTAGTAATCGATCATGCTCGGATACGAGTAGCCAATATTATTATTATTATTATTATTATTATTATTATTATTATTATATATGTCTGCAATAAGGATTGCCTAACCTCCCCTGTAGACGGATATCCTTGAATACAGTGGCCATACATACATACATACATACATACATACATACATACATACATATATATATATATATATATATATATATATATATATATATATATATATATATATATATATATATATATATATATATATATATATATATATATATATATATATATATATATATATATATATATATATATATATATATATATATATATATATATATATATATGTATATATATATTTTTATATATATATATATATATGATTAATACAAATATAACATTTGTCAATTAGCTGATTGATGTAATATTCAGCATCTCTACTCCATAAATTCGGAGACGAATCTTTATGTAATCGTTCGGTCCACTCGTCAGGAGCTATCAGCAGTTGTCTGTCTTATTTTTGTTCTTTTATATTAAGTTAGAAAAAAATGCGCTTTTTATTGGTGTTAGGTTGATTTTTTTTTTATTTGTGTGCGCGTGTGCATGTGTGTCCGTGTGTTCGCATGGGTGTTTTTTTCTTCTTCTTCTTCTTCTTCTTCTTCTTCTTCTTCTTCTTCTTCTTCTTCTTCTCCCCCTCCTCCTCCTTCTCCTCCTCCTTTCATTTTTACGACCACCTATTTTCTTCGTTGTTGCTTTGTCGCTCCTTTCCTTCCTCCTCGTTTCTTTTATTCTAAAATATGGAATATTTTTCTTTCTTTCTTTCTCCTTTATCCAAACTAGCTTAAATGCATACTTTTCTTTGTCTTTATTTATTTACATCTCTCCACTTTAACTAAACGCACTCTCATGCATTTTACCTTTTCTGCCTTTCTCAATGACTTGTACTTATCTTCTTCCCGTGACGTATCACATTGCATAGTATCCTTTATCTGCCAACATTTGCTAGTCTGTATCCGTCTCATTATCACATAACTTACATTTCCTTAATATTCTCTCCTTTAATAAATAATCTAATCCATTTGCTCGACCCTCTTTCTCCGTTCCTTTCCATCATCCGCATCTCAAACATTTTTCTCAATCTTTTCCTTGTAATCAATCTTGTCTGTTGCTCAATAGGCCTTGAACAAACTGCATTCCTCTCAACCCCAACAAATAAACAAAGTATTACATTGACCTAAGCACGGCCTCAAAATTACGTCTTTCAATTTAGCATCTCGATGCATCATTCGACCTTTCTCAAATTTTTATTATTATTTTTTGTTGTTGTTGTTATTAGGATTGCCTTTTATGCTTTGTTAATTTCTTTTTTGTTTGTTTGTCTTTTGTTCGATTACAATTTTCTTTTCTCTCGTAAACCATTTCCGAAGATGAACGCCATCGATTCGTATTAGGTAGATTTCGCGAGACGCGGAAAGGGCATTGTTGAATGGCGAGCCAGGCATTGAATGGGAAAGGCGGGCTGACGTCGGCGCCGGTGGCTGTTACACCACTTCCCACCCGTTTTCCATAATGCTGAATTTCATTTATCGTCTGCTCTCGAAGTGACGTCATATCTCTCGCGAGACTTCCCGGATAAGAACTAGAGTCAGGGGATACTTGAGAAAAAAAATTAAAGAAAGAAAGAAGCCGAGAAGTTGGCCTGCCTTTTGGTTCGAATAGTTATGTATTTTCTACATATGACAGTGATGGAACCTTGAGTGATATTCGTTCCCAAACAAGAACCATGTCTTTGAATGCTGATTCCCACGGAAGGCAGACGTTCCTCATGTAAAAAAATTCAAGCAGCATAAACGACCTCTCTCTATTTCGCCTAAGCAGACATTGTGTCTGACTCGATTCAACTCAGTTATTCTGATATAAAATATACTGATGTTGAGCAATGGTTACCAAAATAATCTTATCGGTTAATATTGTTCTAACCAGTTTGATTTTCTGTTGAAAATCTACATGTGGCCTTCTACCAGACATTGCAACGTCTAGTTAACGATTGTTATATAGATATCAAAGAAAAGAAAAAAAATTTTAGATTTTTATAACCTACAGTAATTTTTAAGCAAATAATGTTGGTTTTTTAAGAGACATTATTTCTTATTATGATAAACGTTATTAATATCTTAATTTATCTTATTAAGACAAACGTCATATATAGCAGGCACGCGTGTTTGAGAAGACATTAAGTCCATTGTGTAAAAACAAAACAGGGATGTTTACTCAGATATGTGGGTCCGCTAAATCTGGTGCTTCCAGCAATAAGAAATAATTTACAGTATTTAACTTAATTTGACACGATGCTGTAATGTAGTGCAAATGTTCCCAATAGAGATGTTCTGCCGAAAAGAAAAATGCAAGAATCTGAGCTTTAAGCAGCCTTAAGATACCCATTAAGTTCAACATTGGGCTCCTGTGTGAGAAGAAAGAGTATGTTATAGGAGTAGAAAAGAAAGATTGAGAAGAAAGAAAGAAAGAAAGAAAGAAAGAAAGAAAGAAAGAAAGAAAGAAAGAAAGAAAGATTGAGTGTAAAGACAGAAAGAAAGAAAGAAAGAAAGACTGAATGTAAAGAAACAAAGAAAGAAGAAAAAGAAAGATTGAGAATAAAGAAAAAATAAAGAAAAAAGACAAAAAAAAAAGAAAAAGAAAAAGAAAGATTAAGAATAAAGAAAAAAGAAAGAAAGACAGAAAAGAAAGATTGAGTGGAAAGAAACAAAGAAAGAAGAAAAAAGAAATATTGAGAATAAAGAAAGAAGAAAGAAAGAAAGATTGAGAATAAAGAAAAAAGAAAGAAAGAAAGAAAAAGGAAAAAAGAAAGAAAGAAAATGGGTAAAAAAGAGTTTGTGGAGTAGAACAAAGGCAGAAAGAAGAAAAAACAGAACAGGTGAAGAAAATGAATGAATGAATTCATGAATAAATAACGAATGAAAAAAAAAACAAGACTCATTCAAACTTATAAAAGAAAACGAAAATGTGTTGGAATAAAAATCAATTTAAATAAAATAAGAACAGAAACAACCAAAAACACCATCAGATCTGCCGAAAATGCACAGACTTCCAGTAAAACGGTTCGAAATTACTACTGGATAGGGAAAGCAAGAAGAATAAACAGGCAACACATATCGTCTGACTTGTAGGAAATTTTCTCTTCATTAGGAGTGAAATCGGTTAAATGGGAAGGAAATAAAAAGATCAGTTCTTTATTTTATTTCTCCCTTCATTGAAACCTGAAAATTGTTCATCGTCTGCATTTTTTTCTTGTTTTATTTCACTTTTTTTTTTACTGTTTCAAAACACATCTGGTCGTCGTATTCCCAAAACGAGGCTCAACGTTTTTTTATTCGCCTCGGCGATTCGTCAGATCTCCATCTGGTTATCCACTCAACACCTTCAATAAAAGACATTGTATCCTAGAGCAAGAACAATTGTCTAATCAACCGATATGATTGTGTTATCCGGCTATTAAATCAGGTAACATGTACAAAAGTGTAAGAGAAATAGGTTGGTTGGAGGGTGTGACGTCATCCGAGTTTATTGCTTCGAACGAGGGATTAAGTGAATCAAGTTTTCTGGCGTGTGGTTGGATCAAAATAAATAGAAACAATATCAGGCGAGAGAGATGGAGCTAAAGTGAGATATGGAATAATAACAGCCGGCTAATTTGAGACAGAAATTTTGAAAGAGCAAAATTTTTGAAAAAGATTTCTTTAGCTGATAAAGATTTAAAAAAAAAAAAACGCTGAATTTACAAATTCATTTAATAAATCGTCTGCTTGTAGCTTAGGGAACCCCGGCACCACCATTTTTGCCCTGAGACTGAGAAGTAAAATCAATCAAGACACGTAGAATACTCTGGGGAGTATGGGACCACAGTACTCAACAACACCAGGCATTGCTACTGTGGTTCCATTAGCAAGTCTTTTTTTCTTTCTTTTTTTTTTTTTGACCGCTACTCGAGTTTCACGCTTCCGAGATCATAGCTAAAGGTTAAATAGCAGGTCAGATTGAGCTGTCTAGCCTTATTTGGCAACTAATCTAGAAGAAGGAAAATGACAACTATGGATTTGATATCGGTTAGGCGTGAGGATGGCAACTGCAACCACTGAAAGCAACTTGCTACAGAAACTACAGCAATGAGCCCGTGCATCCTATTCTCTATAAAGGGAGTAATTATCAAGATGATTCATATATATATATATATATATATATATATATATATATATATATATATATATATATACAATTAATTCATCGAAGCTAGCAGAATCATCAACATGTGGGAATTGTAAGACAAAATGGAAATAGTTTATTCATCCGTTAGGGCTTTTATCGGACTAGGTTTGTTGACATTTTTTCACTACACGTGCGCATGTAAAGTAGAGATAGGTAGTTTCAAAATTTTTAAAATAATGTTTTGAAAGATTTTTTTTTTGCAATCTAGCCAAATTATATATATATATATATATATATATATATATATATATATATATATATATATATATATATATATATATAGAGAGAGAGAGAGAGAGAGAGAGAGAGAGAGAGGAGGAGGAGTAATGGATAGCGGCTTGACTGAGGGATCGCAGAGCCGAGTTCGATTTCCAGTCGAATCCATTACATTCACTTACGTGCTAATACCCTTGGGAAAGCTATGAATCCTCTTCCACTCCCTCCAGTTATGGGTAAAATAGCAGGACAGACTGGGTTCTATAGCCTTGGATGGCAACTGGTCTAGGAGAAGGACAACTCTGAATTCAAAACCTGCGGAGGGTCGTTTGGGAACCTTGTGGCATTCGGTGCACCAGGTCTCTGTATTCGTCCCTTCAAAAAGTGTGGATGGTCCTGCACGAAGCCTTCACCACTATAATCAAATCTCATGTGCCGGTGTCGGGCTGTCAGTTTCCTGGAAACTGATCTGCTTGAGTCGATTATATATATATATAAATATAGATAACTATACTCGTTTCGAAAAACACTCGAATTTTTGATTTGCCAATAATCAAATCAATCTCGAGGGAAAAAAAAAGGTTTTAAAAAAGAAAGAGTTAGAAACATGAAAGTCTGTCGAAAAAAATCGCACAGATACAGGTTTTAAACCCAAAGAAAAAACCCCGATACGAGTAAACAACTAACTAATAAAAGAGCTCAATACAACCGTAGAGCAGACCTAGATAAACCTAGTGAGCCAGACAAACCTACCTAGGTTTCCACCTAAACGCATCGCCAGGGAAAGCCGGCTTTCCCTGACGATCCGTTTTAGATAAAACATAGGTAGGTTTGTCTGGATCACTAGGTTTATCTATCTATCTATCTATCTATCTATCTATCTATCTATCTATATATATATATATATATATATATATATATATATATGTTAAAAAATGAACTTTTTAGTTTTCATTTGTTTTTATCGTTAATTTTGGTTAGTCATTGTGTTGGTCAAACGGCCTCTTTTAAGTTGTTTTAAAATAAAGACTGTGGAGAGCCATGTGACACAGAATTCCCTTGGTCATTTTGACAGTTGTATTGGTTGCTAGGAAGGGGATGTGTGTGTGTTCAGTGTATGTTATCATTTGTTCTTTGGGGGTGGGTATGATGTGTGTAAATTTATATATCAGTATGGTTGTGTGTATAAGTGTCAGACCTCAAAACCTCCTCAAGCATGTCTGTCTTGTGTTAGTGAAAAATGTGGGTAAGGCTTGATTTATGGGGTTATATATTAATTCTATCTATGTTAAGTTTGTGGTTAAGCCCGTCTGGACGAAGTGTTTTGAGGCGCAAAATCAATTTGTGTTCATGTTCCTCTAGAATTTTTCTAATGTTATCTTTTCTGTCTATTTCTATTTTTCAATTAGTGAATTTGGCATCGCTTTTAAAATCATTTCTGTAGTTCACTGCTACTTACAAGCAGAGGTTTTTTTCTCCTGATGATGGCCATGCTGGCCGAAACTAGTCGAGGAACCTCATTGAAATAAAACAAAAAATATTAATATACAACCGAGTGTGTCTAAAAATTTTAGTTTTTTAAATTTTCAATATTTTTTATCGTTCAGAACACACACACACACACACACACACACACACACACACACATATATATATATATATATATATATATATATATATATATATATATATATGTATGTATGTATGTGTGTGTGTGTGTGTGTGTGTGCAAATATATAGAAAAATAGGAAAGAACCGTTACGTTAATAATCCAAAGCTTTTCAGTATTTTTGTCATTTTTTTTTTAAAAAAAGTGCTCAATACATAAGTAGAGCCTATTAATTATTTGTTAACTGCGATGGAATCATATTTTTTAAAAATAATTATATATATATATATATATATATATATATGTGTGTGTGTGTGTGTGTGTGTGTGCAAAATTATATAATTTAGCGTTTGCCAAGTTGGACAGAATTCTTGTCAGTAAAATATATATATATATATATATATATATATATATATATATATATATATATATATATATATGGCACCTTGGATTGGTGTAATAATTAGCAAATTGCCTCGCAAGAACACGTGCTACTGAGTAATGAGGTCGACTCTGTCTTTTTTGTGGTTGTTTCGTAAAAATTGCACTATGACAGGCGTCCCAGTTTTTCTACGTAACAACTGATCACAGCATAATTGAGGAGAATTTGAATTGTAAAATAAGAAAGTCGTTGTAGAACTAGAAAAATTCTTAAGAGCTTAGGCTTGATTGAATTGATTGGCTAGCTAGGAGATGAACCGGTATCCGGAGACACAGACAAGACGAACCGCTTCAAGTGCTTCGGCAGGGTAAGTGGGACTCTGATATTATCTTCACAGCTATCGCTAAAAGCCTGCATCCCTAAAAGCACTGGCAAATTCTCAACTGTCAACATCATGAATAGTTAAATCTTATCTTCTGATTCCGAAGAAACGTTCTTCTGAATGTGATGCGAGTAGAGGAGAGAAAGAGACATAAACAGGGAAGGCAAAGAAGTAATGATAAAGACAGACAGAGAGTAGTGGAAAAGAAAAAGAGATAGATAGATAGATAGATAGATAGATAGATAGATAGATAGATAGATAGATGTGTGGAGAACGAGATAGATCGATATATAATGAACAGAGGGTAAAGTAGATAATGTAAAGATTTAGATAGATAGATAGATAGATAGATAGATAGATAGATAGATAGATGTGTGGAGAACGAGATAGATCGATAGATAATGAACAGAGGGTAAAGTAGATAATGTAAAGATTTAGATAGATAGATAGATAGATAGATAGATAGATAGATAGATAGATAGATAGATAGATATAAGGCTTGGTTAACGAACAGTGTTATGAGTAGGATGCTGTATTTATATACAAAATTTTATTGTAACTCAAATTCTATGAGAAACAAACTGATTTTACAATCGACATTTCTGATTTATAATCATTATTATCATTATTATTATTATTGAAACACTGCGAAGAGAAAGAGAGAGAAAGAGAGAGAAAGAGAGAGAAAGAGTGAAGGACTTATCTAAATATATAAGGAGACTAAAGTCCAGAGAAAGGGAAAAGTTATCGATAAAGGAAAAGCAAGGAAGACGGGAATGTCGAGAAAGGCGAAAACTATCGAATGAAAAAGATAAGATATCAAGAGAAAGTCAACGGATGAGAGAAATCACAATTCGCAGAACTGGAGATGACAAACTCTTCACAAGGTAGAAATCTTTACTCTTATTCTAGAATAAAACAGAAGAATACCTTAAAGAGAGAGAGAGAGAAAGAGAGAGAGAGAGAGATGAAGATAAACATTAAAATAAAACGGAGGGGATGCCTTAAAGAGAGAGAGAGAGAGAGAGAGAGAGAGAGAAAGAGGAAAATAAACATTGAAATAAAACGGTTAGGATTCCTTAGAAAGAGAGACAGAGGAGGAACAGAGAAAAGCGAGGAAGATAAACATTAAAATAAAACGGAGGGGGATGACTTAAGGAGAGAGAGAGAGAGAGCGGAAAAGGGAGGAAAATAAACATTGAAATACAAGGGAGGGGATGTTTTAAAGAGAGTGAGAGAGAGAAAGTGTAAAAATGAGAAAAGAGAGGAAGATAAACATTAAAATAAAACGGAGAAGGATGTTTTGAAGAGAGAGAGAGAGAGAGTGTGTAAAAATCTTTGAAAAGTGAGGAAGACAAACATTAACATAAAACGGAGGGGTATGTGTTAAAAAGATAGATAGAGAGAGAGAGAGGGGGGAGACAGAAAAAAGAGACGAAGATAAACATTAAAATAAAACGGACTAGGGTGCCTTAAAGAAAGAGAGAGAGAGTGAAAAACAGAGAAAAGAGAGGAAGCTAAATATTAAAATAAAACGCGGGGGATGCCTTAAAGAGAATAAGAGAGAGAGAGGGGGGAGAAAGAAAAGAGGGGAGGATAAACATTAAAATAGGAAGAAAGGGGGTGCTTTAATGAGAGTGAGAGAGTGGGAGAGAGAGAGAGAATAGAAACAGTGAAAAGAGAGGAAAATAAACATTTAAAAAATCCCAAATGAAACTTTTTTTCTTCTTTCGTTAAACTTTTTTTATCGCTCCATATACAATGCCTGGTTTGATCGATGGGCGGGAAAACATGTTCTTAGCGAATATATACAGTCTGCTAAAAAAGATTTCTCGGGAGAGAGATCAGACTTAAGTTTTATATATATATATATATATATATATATATATATATACGCGCACATACATTCTGTTTATACGTTATTTTTATAGATACAATTTATATAAGTAAATGCTGTGATTTTTTAATTAAACAGTATTATGCGTTCTCCGACAGGAATACAAAGCTGTATTCAAAAAAGGTAGAAAGCCTTGGTCACAAACTCACATCAATCCAACTAAATATGTTAGCTCTGTCACTTATATTGACCACTTTCCAATAAGTACCACGCATATATGATATATAAATAATAGATATAAAAGTTGCATATATATATATATATATATATATATATATATATATATATATATATATATATATATATATATATATATATATATATATATGAACAGTAAATTCTAATAAAACAGTAACCGGCGTAAAATAACATAGCTAAATTTATACTAATTATAAATACATATTTTTTTCTCATTGTATGAGACAATGGTGAGAAACAAAATGTATATTTATTATTATTAGTAGTAATAGTAGTATATATATATATATATATATATATATATATATATATATATATATATATATATATATATATATATATATATATATATATATATAGTTTGAGTAGACATCCATGTGCTTCAAACAATGTAAAATTACGTTTATCGGACTGTGCATTCGAGTGATCAATAAAGAAACTGTACTTTCGTGCAGGGTTCGAACCGGCGTACAGGAAAATCCATTTTCTTATTAAAATACACGAAAATCAAATACGAAAATTGCCCGTTCAAACTGAACTTAATTCTCGAATCGTTTTTACTTGAAAGAATATTTCAAGCTAATATTTTTACCGCCAGGTGAATCAGTTGTGTGCCATACGTGATACACGCTTAGGCGATCATGTATCTTTCGATATATGACTAACGAGGCAGATTTTTCCCGCAGTAGGTTGCCATCGTGGTAGACCAATTGCGATCCAAGGCTAGAGAATCTGGTCTGTTCTGCTATTTACCTATAGTTAGGGGGAGAACAAGAAAATTCATACCGTTCCCAAGGGTATTAGCACGTAAGTAAATGTAATGAATTTGGCTGGAACTCGAACTCCGCTCTCCGATTCCTCAATCTGAGCCGCTCTCCATTACTCCACCGTACTCCTTTCAAATTGGTTAATTACTCGTCTCGATCTCTCTATTTCTCATTACCCTTGCCTCTTTCTTCCATAGTCTCCAATAGTATTTCAGATTTTCTTTATATTAGACAATTTAATATTTCTTGTCGTTCGATCGACGCAAATTTCTCTATGTCCCTCGTCAACTAACATATTTACAAAGCAGAAAAGAAAATTGTTTCTATATAGAATTAACTTCAGTTTGAACGGCCAATTTCCGTATCTAAATACCATGTACGCCTTTAATTCCTTTTGCCTCGCTTCGACGCGCGCTAAAATACAGGACTTCAATTTGGGCCGTCAATCTATCGTTCACTAGTTGTAAGGATCATTATTATTATTGAGTGAGCAAACAGCACGCCAATAAAGTGACACTGGGGCACAAATATACAAAACCCAGTATAGCCATCATGAAACCCGGTTAAAAGAGAGCATTTTAGTCACATGAATTGCAGACAGTGACGCTCTCGTCCATTGGTATTATGTTTGCGTCGTATCGTAATGTTCCGTCGGTTTGAGCACCTCAGCGTGGCTTAATGTTTAGCAAACTTATCTCACTAGATCAACTTACGACCGAGTAGTGAGTTTGTTCTTCGCTGGGTGCTCCATACTTTTGGCCTTGTGCCACATTAAGCTACTCGGGGAAAAGCACCACATGCATTACGGACAGAAGTCCGCGATATAGTTAAAGGTTTTGCTAAAATCAGCAGATAATCTTTCAGCTTGGGCCCAGTTAGTAATTCCTTCATGTCAAGTAACCGATTTCGCTTAATCACTTCCCGTTTGGTTGTAGCGACATATCAATACCTCTATGGGTTATTTAATACCGAAACTAATCTTACTAATTAACCCAAAGCTGGTGGGGAAGAAGAGGTGGATTCATACCTTTTCCAATTTGTATTTGCGCTGGAGTATTAGAAAACTAATTGAAATTGGAATACAGCTCTCCAATAATCCATTACGCCACCCCACTTCCAAACTTACGACACCTGTTATTCCCAAGCGGTCACCCATCTAGGCACTAACCAAGCTAGACGTTGCTTAACTTCGGTGATCGTATGGTGATGTGGCTGTAAGCAGGTCCCCAATTGAGAGTGTTACTAAGTACCCATGTTTACCTTGCTGCCTCATCGTTAAAATAAGTAAAAAAATTATAACCTTCTCGAGACATGGCCATTACGCATTCCTACTATTCCCCTTCATGAACAGAGATGAGCAGTGTAACGTTTTCTGGTGGACAAACTGGTTAAGATTATGCAACCGACAAGCAAATTTGTTGTACTGCACATGGTATTTGTTGTAATCCACTTTAATTCACCAAGATAAACATGTACAGATCAGAAGTCATGGGAGGCTATGTCCGGTGTAGCATCAGGTCATTTATTATTATTATTATTATTATTATTATTTCCTTTGATTTCTGTTGCATACTTATTTAGTTCCGGGTCCCAACGTGAGACCTATGGTCAGAATTGGCATTTTGACATTTTCCACTTAGTACATTTTGATAAAAAAACCCATCAAAACCCCTAAGATAACGCACATTTTCATAGATAAAGCCCTTCGTAAGGTGTGATATGTACTTGTGAGTACAATCTTTTGTATTTCTGTAAGGTCTGGGCTGCCAAGGATACTTTCAATGATTCTGTCAGAACTTTTTTCAAATCAATCTGAGGGCTCCAACTATCACTGGAATTGTTGATGTCCTCATGTGCCAGTCTTTTGAGATTACAACATCAAGGTCCTTGCATTTTAATAGATTTTAAGACCTTCAAAGATACATTACAGGCTGCAAGGATTACCTTGTCAATAAGAAGTCACACTCTTTTTATGGTCTCTGATCACGATGTCTGGGTGATTAGCTTTGATTGCTCTATCTGTGTGTATTGTAAAGTCAAATAAAATTGTTACAGGTCCTATTTTTGGAGCCGGGACTGGGTGATGTCCATACCAATTTCTTGCAGTTTAATTCCCATAAAAGTGGCATATTTTCCATTGGCCCACTCTGTCATGCCGGATTTTACATTCAGTCGGTGTTAACACCCTGGAACCTGATACAAGATGGCCAATCGTTTCTGGACTGAGATAAAGAGATAGGTTTATAGATAGATAGATAGATAGATAGATAGATAGATAGATAGATAGATAGATTTTATTTAATACACTAATAATGAAAATTGCAAACCTTCAAAAACGGACAAATGAATCTTCATTTTGACAAAAGAATAACAAAATATATTTTAGTAACACTCAGGCCAATAACAAAGCAGAGGCTTTTATTGTGACATTGCACTGAGCAAAGGCCACAAAAAATGCTGTCAAAAGAAATAAAGCAAACAGTAAAAGCAGTAGAGAGAGTAAAGGTGTTCTCTGACTGGCATTTATATTGTAATTAGTGGTAAGTAATCATTAGTCATGGAATCTACTGATTACAGGCTTAGTAGGAACCCAGTCAGGAGGGAAGTGGCGGGAATGGTGGGAAAAAAGTTTTGAGAAAAAAAAAATGAAAGACGGAAACAATAACTTTGTGAGAAAGGTTTTGAAGGAGGTTAAATATGCTGAGATGTCTACGTAGCTTGTAGAATCTGGCACAAGGTACCATTTTAGGGAGTATTCACACGGGAAAGAAAATAGGCTTCCTAAGTTAATATTCCCCAAGCGTAGCTTTATTCTAGATCCAGGACACCGTAGCGGTCACGCCTACAAGTAATGACTGAATATGTTAAGTGGGTAACCATTGCACTACAGCAGGCGCCCATAAATGTCAATTGTAAATGCTTCATAAGCTGAAATAGAGTAAAACATTAATAGGTTTGCCGAGACGATATTGAGGGAAGGTGAGCAGTTTTTCATTTTTAAATTGCTCACTCACCCACTCACTGGTTTTGTTTTATTTTCCCGTTAGTCGTTTTCCCTTTGTTTTTCCATTTCTCTCTCTCTCTCTCTCTCTCTCTCTCTCTCTCTATATATATATATATATATATATATATATATATATATATATATATATATATCTGTCGTTCTCACTCAGTCATTCTTTTTTTCTTTCTTTTCATTCTCACTCTTTCTTTCTTTCTTTCTTTCTTGTAATTCTATCTTTGCTTTTTCTCTTTTCTGTTTCCCTCACTATTTCTCTCATCCACTCACTCACTAACTCACTCACCTTTTCTTTCTTTCTTTCTTTCTTTCTTTCTTTCTTTCTTTCTTTCTTTCTTTACCCAACCTTTCTTTCTTTCTTTCTTTCTTTCTTTCTTTCTTTCTTTCTTTCTTTCTTTCTTTTCTTTACCCAACCTTTCTTTCTTTCTTTCTTTCTTTCTTTCTTTCTTTCTTTCTTTCTTTCTTTCTTTCTTTCTTTCTTAGTTCTCTCTATTTACCCTTCATTTTCTCTTTATATTTATCTCTCTCTACTGAATTTTTCTCGTTTTGTTCTCTTTTTTATTTCCCTCTCTTTTTCGTCAGTCATTAGCTCTCTCTCTATCTATCTATCTTTCTCTCTCTCTCTCTCTCTCTCTATATATATATATATATATATATATATTCTCTTTCTATATTATCACTTCCTCTCTCTCTCTCTCTCTCTCTTTCACTTTTGTCTACTTTCTTTTCCCCTTGCCTGTGCCGCCTGTATGATTGAATTTGCCTTTTAGCAAGTGAGCTGAAACTTTTCGTTCATCAGCGGAAGGAAATGCCCTTTTACCCACGTGACTTACGCACGATATTTGAAACTGACACCTCATTTTCATTCATAACACCATCTCAGATCTCTGTGTTGAAATGTATTCTAGTCGTTTCTGGTTTCGCCTTACAAATCCGACGGCATAAGCTTCTCAACATGAAAGATCGGCTGCACACGTTTCAACAAAGAATGAGTGAAAAAAAAAGTCTTATGCAAATTAGAGAACTTGCTCATCCAACCAATGATTGATAGTCAGAACTATTTCATTCATGACACACACAGCCATATTAATTAGAAGTGCGTGCATCTGTATATGTTTCGTCGTATTACAAAGATCACATAAAGATCTGGACAGTTGTATCGTTGTAAGAATTTAACGTGTACAAACAGAAGAGTACATGTCATAGAAAATCAGCTGCTTTTTGTAATGAACCGGATGTAATATATACATTAAAGGCATTGTTTCTCTTAACGTCTTAATATCTGCTTCTTCTGTGTTTTTGTCAAAATGAATGGAATCGTCCGTTTATGGAAATAAGCGGAGTTTAGGAGAGTCAGCATTATCTCTTATATGCGTCCTAAGCTCTTAGCGCTTGTCGAACACTATGCCTTTGGACAAAGAGGAACCTAGACGAGGCTATGTCGAAGGGCAGAGTCTCGTCTGAGGAGTTAGTTATTACGGAGTCTAAGGGGAATTTTTGACCGTGCCTACGAGCTCGGCAAAACCCACATTAAACCGGCCTTGTTCCACATCCCACTTTGTGGTGAGCTCGGGTATATACAGAGTTAGCATTAGGTCTTAGACGACGCTAAGCTCTTAGTGTTTGTCGAGCTCTCTGCCTTCGGGCAAAGAGGAATCTAGACGAGGCTATGCGGAAGAGTAATCTCGTCTGGGGAGGTCTTCAAACCTAACACCGTTATTACGGGGATCTACGGGGAATTTTTGCCCATGCCTACGAGCTTGGAAAAACCCACGTTAAACCGGCCTTGTGCCACATCTCGCTCTTTGGGGAGCTCAAGTATACAGTCCCAACTAGGATCCATCATACCACATACATATGATTGAATCATCTTCCTTCCCTTCGTGTTCCATTGGTAAATAAGAAGTTTCACTCGCACAGTTTCTTTCTCAGAACTCTCCCTTTGTAGAACAGCACGAGTCCCGCATGATAAGGACCATGACCTCTTCAATTCTCGGGTCAAAGGCCGGCGCTAGGGTCTTGCCTCCCACCGGAATCTTTGATATGCAGCTCACTACTATATATAGATATCAACAAGGGTTGCAACTGGTAAAGCATAACTGTAAGCCGCTGCATTTAAACGCAAAAATAAAAGTTCAGTAATCGATAGCTACATATAGTTTTTGCCTTACCAGTTGCACCTCTGATGATGACCTCAGAAAGAGATGGAAAATACTTGCGAAATAAAAGTGATTTTCACTGTTACAGTGTATTTCTTGCATCATATGATTGTAATACACGGAAAAATATCCGTGAATATGAACGGATTATGCTAAAAATTAGCCGATATAATGTTTGTAATTTATTTAATCAGATATTTAAAATTACGCGGTAAAAAAAAAAAAACACCGGACGCGCGACACCACATGTCCGCGTGGGATCACGGTGAGCCAGCTGCGCGTAACATTCCATCGTTCATCCGGGTTGCAGTGTGCAAAGACATCCGGTGTATGAACGCTCCATTCGAGCAACAACGAGCCATAGTACGTGGGCAGTGGGAGTCAAACCTATGGAAATTAATAGCCGGGTGTTGGCGCAGTATTCTTTAATTGGTTGATTTGATTTTGTTTATCAACATCTCTATGAGTTATTTAATCCCGAAATTTAAATATTTTGAACGCAATTTTATGGTTTCAGGTGTAGATATTTTGTACACGATGTTATATTTTCAGGCTAAACTTATGTTTTTATATATATATATATATATATATATATATATATATATATAGTATTTATTTATATATATATTTGATATTTCAAATATCATATATATATATATAAATAAAAAATATTTTCATAAAATAAAACATTATTTTTTTAATTTCCAACTTTTTCTATATATACATATTAAGAAAGTATACGTGGCTTCTCATTATGCTATATATATATATATATATATATATATATATATATATATATATATATATATAGTATTCTAGATGACAAAATTTATTGTTGGTAATTTTTTTTTAAATGTATTGCTGGTTATTTCACTATTAAAATGTATTGCTGGTAATTTTTTTTATAAATTTTTTTTTCTTCAGTGCTGTATTGATTGTAATTTTAGTATAAAAAATATATCGTTGGTCATTTCATTATAAAAATGTACTGTCGATTTTTGTTTAGGGTTTCACTATTTGTTTAGAGCTGGGTCTCTAGCAGGTGCTACTACCTCGGATCAGGTTAGACCTGGGAACAACAGCAATTAAGAGGTGGTTCCACACGGCTCAATCTTCGGATCATTGGCCTGCTGTCGGATGTAATGTATCTCCATACCCAGGACCACGAACCAATGAAAAGTGCATGACTGGCTAGAAGGCTTCAAAACGGCGAGAACAAGTGTAATGGAAGAAAGCCGATCTTGTTGACCATTTACATCGCGCACGGAAGAACACATCCAGGGCATGGATGCCTTGATCAGGAAAACCGATATATCACGTGCCGGCAAAGGTGGTCATCAGCCATGAATCTGCACAAGCCATAGTGTATGTTAACTTGGGGGTACCGTAACAGTTTGTGCGCGTTGGGTTCTCAAACAAGGGAGCGGTTCAGATACGTATACGTGACCAACCGAACTGCTTTTTGGAATGGATCAAAAAAGCTCGTCGAACGATACCAAAAGTGCATCTCCGTGCAGGGGCGGGGGGGGGTATCATATCGAAAAGTGACATATGCGTTTTGTTCTACATCAGTGAAAATACAAGTGATAAATTGCCTTCACTGTTCTATTTACCTTGTATCTATATTTGATTCCAAAGCGTTATATTACAAAGATTATGTTTTCCTAGGTATTCGTTAACGATAAAGTTGTTGGCTTTTTTCTTCATAAATAGACAAGCCCAGTTTGTATCTTGAAAGACTGTGTTGATAGATGAAGAAGCGCTATAAAAAATAGCGCCCATGCTTGAGTGAAAGAATGTCTTCCCTTTAAAAAGTCTCTGGAACGGTGGGGAACATGCAAGCAGAACGATAACATCAAAGACGTCAGCTGTTACAAAAAGGACGAAATTAGATATAAATAAATTAAATCAGTAAGACAGAAGGATAACCATCAAACCCAACTATATACATATATATATATATATATATATATATATATATATATATATATATATATTACATTATGAAATAGACAAAGTCTGACAATTATTTTAAGACATCTTTTTATGTTTATACATTCTTTTTATAGATACAAATATTTAAGTAAATGTTGTTTATAATAAACAGTATTAAACAACATTTACCGTCCTGAATGTCTGAGAAATTTTCATAGAAAATATTCGTCTCCCGACAGGAATCGACCTTGTATCCTATACGGAACCGTCATAAAGCCTGACGTGCATTTAACCGATTGGGACACAGAGGAACGTTCGGTTAGTAAGGTCGATTTTACTTTAAACTACTATAAACAGAGCATTTACTTAAATATTTGTATCTATAAAAAGAATGTATGAACATAAAAATATTTCGCCTTGTAAGAAATACCAATTGAGCGGCATTTTTTTTTTTTTAAATAATGTAGCGCATAGGAAGCAAATAGTTGTCATTTAAATCCCCTAGGGGGATAAAATGGCACCAATTGACATTCATTGATTCTTACAGAAGGATGACCAGAAAGTGAACACGAACAACGTTGGGGGGGGTGTTAACGTAATATTGCAATGGCCAAAACGATGTGCAGGACAAGCGACGTTCGAACTGATGAAAAAGGGGAATACAAGAATATTTTCCCGACAATGTCAGCACTGCTGTTAAAGAAAGTATAAATGTATTTTTTTTAGCTAAAATCATATTCAAGGGAGTTACCATGCTTCAGTGGAAACCACAATGGCTCAGTAGCCATTGTGGGTCCACTGAAATAAATTGAAATAAACTGGAGGCATTAATTACAGAGTGCTTCTTACGTGCGCGTATTTATATATATGCAAGTGGTTGTTACGTGACTGTGTCTGTGTGTTTGCGCATCTATAATATTTACACGAATATGTGCGGAAACTTTTTCAGACCGACCTAGATATGACCTCAAAAATTGTTGTATTGTTCATATGATGAGATATTGGTAAATAGGTCGAACCTTTCCCATATATATATATATATATATATATATATATATATATATATATATATATATATATATGGATATATAAATGGATAGGCTGGTTAATAAATTAAATTAATAGTGTAAAACGAAAGGGTACCAATATTACAAAAAATCCTTGCATTTGCTTTGATAAATTCCCTCAGAGGACGGAACACGTCGACAATGATAGGTTTCCCTTTTGTTTTTAAACATATTTTCCTTTCACAGATAGGCTATATCTGAAAGTTTTACATATACTCACACACACACGCACATGTACAGAAATATAACAGTGAACATTGAAGTCAACACTCAGAAGCGACAGACTGTTTGATTCTAGACGCTCTATCGCTGATATTGAGCACTTTATTCCATAAATATAGCACACCTTAAAACTATATTTATTCATATATATATATATAGGAATCCGAATAATTGTCCACTACAAAATAACTGTGGGATTACTTCTGTAGTCTATCTTGGTACTATTTCAACAATTGAAAATCCAAATATAAAGAAGTTTTACATTGGTTCTACTATGAAAACATTCAAGGAACGCTGGCGGGGGCATATGCAATCCTTTAATCACAGTGAATATAGGTACATGACTTCATTATCCAAGTATTTTTGGAATCTAAAAGATAAGAACAAAACACCTACGATTAAATGGAGTTTGGTTACGAAAGCTCGTACATGTAACTCCCTATAT
>CAHIKZ030000664.1:0-45000 GCA_903632075.3 Acanthosepion pharaonis | reverse complement strand
CGTGAACAATCTACATAGATTAAATAAATGGTTTAGCTCGAAATTATCTGGAAGTTAACCGGGTCAACAAGCAACTTGTGAAGGCCAAAGAGCACAACAGCCGAAACGTTGTTATATTAACAATAATGAAGAAGGCAATAATCAAAGTATAAACATAGATAGATAGATAGATAGATAGATAGATAGATAGATAGATAGATAATTTTGTTTGATTAGCAGACGAGAGATAGGGTAGTTGATTTTGTGAATATGTCGATGTTTAAGAGAAATGCAACTGTATGAAAAAAATCATATGTCCATTATCGTAACCAAATATTTCTCTGATAACAGCCTTATCGCGGAATTTGTAAAATATGTCTATAACGTCCTGATACACATCATTTTTTCCAAAATAAAATGGCAGCATTATGCACGTTTTGCAATGATTTTAATGGCGATAAAGAAATTTCGAAACGATATCCCGAATCGTCGGTAAAGTTATTGCCGTCTATCATAAAAACTGGTAACCGTCGCAACCCTAGTCGTTCTGAGAACTTTTCGGCAATCAATCCAATAATCTTGCACATACAGAGCCGACAATATGGATACGATTTTTATGAATCTGTGTTTTTTTTTTTTGTTTTTTTGCTTCGAACAAAAATATTACAGTATTAGAATTCCTAATTGTTAAAATAAATGTCATCCACTTTGTTCTCACAAATCATTATACGTCCATTTTGTTTTTTAAATTATTTAATGTATTAAGCTCAACATGTTGATTTAGTTATATATTCTTCATATATTACAGCCTGATGTGATAATATTGCTTACCAAAATAACAGACGTTTGTTTTGAATGACAACTCTGGTGATTACTTTGTCTGAGTTGCACGTTTTCCTATTGTCGTCTGTCGAGGTATATCATTAGTCATTTCACGGGTTTTAATAAGTTAGCAGAAGCGATAAGAAGGAAAATTAAAGCTTAATATATTATGTAAACACTTTAATAACTTGGTAACGGGTATTGTTTTATTTTATTTTCGGAATGTTTGTCTCATAATTGACTATTTTATTTTTGCTTAGAAAACTTATTTAAATTTACACTTACTTTAGAACACTTATTTGAAACATTATATTTGTTTTAGAAAATTTATTTAAAATATCACACATGCTTTAAAAAGTTTAATTAAAATATAAATGGTGTAGAAAACTTATTAGAATCAAAAAAGGCGCAACTGATATTTCTGGCATACATAATGATGAAAAAAATGTCATAGACTTACAGGACTTCTATTATGTACCGTGTCCCTTGAGAACATAGGCGAACGTGGCTCTCCACAACTCCCTATCTTGTGTGGCTCTTTGCAGTTTTCTCCCTTCGCTAAGGCTTCAGCACGACACGTTCCGCCATCAATTCACACAAGCTCCTCAGTTTGGGATTACACAATATATATATATATATATATATATATATATATATATATATATATATATATATATATATATATATAATATAGAGTGGTTAATATAAACATATACATATATATATATAAAATATATAAATATATATACATACATACACACACACACACATATATATATATATATATATATATATATATATATATATATATATATATATATATAATTTCCAAGAGCATAGAATCCAGGTAGAATTCAATGCCCAGAGCAGAGTAAGAATATAATAAAAGACTTAAGCACTAATATTCCATGGTCATAAGTTATTCCATTGAAATCGTAAATACGATCCAATTCATCAGACCTATAAATTCACAAAGAAATCAGAAAAAAATAACAATAATAAAAACTAAAATTTAGTGAGAATGTATGTATGACAGTGGAGGGCGAATGTGAGAGGTAGATGAAATCTCTCTCTCTCTCTCTCTCTCTCACACACACACACACACACATATATATATATATATATATATATCCAAGTATAGGATTGGTGTATACGGAATAAATTCCAATAACCAACAAATACTATTCTTAAAAGAGTGCTCAATACAGAGTAGAGCAAATATAATCATTTATTCGAAAATTATAACATAAAAATGTTATACAAAAATAGCCATTTTGTTTCATCACTTCTGGTGTCTTATCAAGTGATGATTTTATAACATCGTTATATTATAATTTTCTAATAAATGATTATATATATATATATATATATATATATATATATATATATATATATATATATTAATTCACCAGGCAGGGCGATAACGCCAGTAAGGCGCAGGCAGGGGGGGCTAGTAGTCCTCATCTAGGGTGTTATATTCCAATATGACAATAAACATGAGTACAACAGTCCGAACAATGTAAAGGGTGTAAATAATTACAATACCTCATCTCAGGAATATAGACAGATCCTGAAGAAGGCTGGGTCGTACAATGGCCAAAACGTCGTGAATATAGCAACGAAGATGAGGACAACAGTCTGAACAATGTAAATAGTGTAAGTAATTACATTATCTCATCTCAAAAATATAGACAGACCATGAAGAAGGCCGGGTCGTACAACGGCCGAAACGTCGTGAATATGGCAACGAAGATGAGAACTACAGTCCGAACAATGTAAATAGTGCAAATAATTACAATACCTCATCGCAGAAATATAGACCGAAGATAGATTATGTTACGCCAAAGGAGACTTGCATGTCTGAAAATCCATTATCTAACTGGGTTCGAAAATCAATCCTTAGAACTCAAAGGAAATAGCCATCTTGGCTACAATTAGACCATTGCATATTTATTAAGCTTAATTTTGTCTGGCACAGGGTGACAATATTATAACATTTAGTAAGGGCGGCATTAGCGAATAATCACGTGAAACTAACTTGCCCATCGCTTTTGGCCAAGCGCCTCGGTTGAATTTATATATATATATATATATATATATATATATATATATATATATATATATATATATATAGATATTTTATTTTCTCATATTTAATTATTTGAGCTTTTAAATTGGTCTGGTCTGGTCTGGTTATTTGTGGGTTGTCGCCGACGGCTGTTGGCTAAAAAGAAAAATACTAAAAATAGAAGCCTTTTATCGTGTAGACAAAAGCCTACTTCAATAATTTGATGACTACTTTTTACTTATAATAATAATTATATGTAATATCCTTATTCTATCATTAACACTTGCCTCACTTCCTGACCACTAACAATTCACTTCTGAATTTTCAATGTATTTCTTTGATAGAATCATTAACAATGTATTTACATTATACAATTAAAAACCGTATTCTATCAATAATACCGGACCAAAAACAATTCCTATATTCTTGATTTTCAATGTATTTTTTTTTAGTAAAATCATTAGCAATGTCTTTGCATTATACATATAATAGACTTATTTTATCTATAATACATACATTAATTTCTGATTTACAATGCATTACTATAGTAGAATACAATAGGCATAGCAATATATTTATATTATACTTATAATAAATCTATTTTATGAATAATTTTTGCATTTATTCCATTCAATTTCGAATACAATCCCTTAATAAAATAATTTTCAATATATTCCCATTATCATATAATAGCCCTATTCAGTTAAAATTGTATTTCTTCCTCTCCCCTAACCTTCCCATTTTTTCTGATTTTCAATATATTCAGTCAGTTATGTGCCATGCGAGATACACGCTTAAGTGATCATGTATCTTTCGATACATGACTGACGAGGCAGATTTTTTCCTGCATTAAGTTACCATTTCTTTCTGCGGTAGACGATTTACTTTAGAACCCCGTCTGTCCTGTTATTTACCCATAAGAAGTAGAGGATCCATACCTTTCCCAAGGATATTAGAACGTAAGTGAATGTAATGAATTAGACTAGAATTCGAACTCGGCTCTCCGATTCCTAAATCCGAGCCACTATCCATGACTCCGCCGTGCCTCCTCAATATATCACCCAAGTAAAATCATTCACATTAGCGTTACATTATAAATATAATAGCCCAGTTCTGTCAGTAATTAATCTTACATTAACTCCTGGCCGCTGATAATGTTTTTTTTGTTTTATTTGCAATGCGTAACGTACAGATTCTGTTCTGCTAAAACAAATTTTAGTTAAAAATGCAATGCGATATCCTTTATCATCAACTTTCATTTACTCCACCAGAAATATTTAGTTTATATATTTATAAATGATGAATAAGTCGAAGTAAGGCATTTTTTTTTCAGATTTTAAATGGTACGTCCGGATTTTTCTGAAATTCCAGAACCCCACTGCTTCGATTTAATCATCCTTTGTAATAAGAAACTAAAATTCATATTTACCAGGTTGAAATAAGGATAACTTCCAGACGAGTTCGGAATTTCCTGCATCTCTTCTGGACAGTCTCCTTGTTTGGATTCAGTTGGTTCCCGTCAATTGCTTATATTCTTTTATGCGCAAATACCATCGGGAAAATTATGAATGCACCTCTTCTACCCCAAGCTACGGGTTAAATAATAAGACTCCTTCCAAAATTTCTTACAATCTGAAAATAATTTCTGGCTTAAAAAAAAATTCCAAAGGTTGGTAATCCGTAAAAAAAAATAATCAATCACTGGCAGATTTTTAATTTTTAATTAAAATTAAAGGCCAGATGTAATTGGTGGTGAGTGGTCTGTTGCGTTTGCTTTTGCATTGTCATTTGTCTATGTTCTACTGCTTTTGATAAATTGTCGTTTATGGTGCAGCATCAGGTTTTAGACAGATATATTTACCAAAATTGCCATCTTGGAATACTAGGCAGAAAATGTATTCACAATAAAATCGCCATTGGCTTCAACCATGACTTCAAGCAAGTTCGGAATTTCCTGCATCTCTTCTGGCCTCCTTTGGTTGATTCTGAAGCCCCATATAATAATCAAGGGGGTTTACACACTGAGAAGACGAACGGATGTTCTAGCATAATGTCGCCATCACTAGTGATCACTCCAAACACCTTCGTAATCACCATTAGACTCATGTTTCCAAATTTTCAGCACTGTCCTCAGATTGACACCCAAAAAATCTGAAATGGTCGTATCGAAACTTCCGGCGCGAATGCCAAGTAGTACAGCGTGCCGTTTCCAAATTTCTGGCGGAGTGAATTACATCAAGGAGCTCTTTTTCTCACCGACGCTAACCAGCTGACCCTAGTATACTGTGTTGATGACAAAAGCAAAAACAAAAGCGCATGCGCGAACTTAAAAATATAAAATGGCGGAAATGTATCTATCGTACTCTGTAGATTAAATGGTAGGTCAGACTAGGTTATCTAGCGTTGGTTGTCAAACAGTCTAAAGACAAATCTCACTTATAAACCGTGGAAAAAGCAACGTCAAAAAATTCAACTATATTTCTTAAGAAGTAACGTAAAAAAAAGGGAAGTTGTGGAGAATCATGATCGTTGATGTTCTAAAGAATATCTTTACAGGACACAGACGATCTTTAAAAAATGCAAAATTAATAAAATGAACCTAGATCTCATGACTTATAGAAAAATAATTCTATTGAATAAAACTATTTTATGCAATTTTTCCTTCGGATATTTTAACTTCTCACAATGGCAGCTAAACTTGAACTTTAAATGTTCGGCCATACATTTAGATTTGTTTGCGTTTAACAATTAGCCATGAGTTTTAACCTCACTTGATGCTCTATATTAGAGGTGTCTTTCTAAGCGCTACTCAGATGTGGCACCCAGAGAGGATCAAACTCACTATTCTGTAGTAATTGATCTATCGAGAGTAGCTCGCTAACCATTGCACCACATCGAAATACCCGCGCTGCTCTATACTTGTATGTAAAAGTTAATTTACACAGAAATAACTATTAACGATAATCTTTTTATTATCTGTACATTTCTGTTTAATTAGTAACGTCAATAGACTTGGAGGAATTAGTAATGCCAATTTTGTTTTATATACTTCGAAATAAACGAAAACACTTAATTACTAGCTAGACTGTTCATATGACTTAAAATGTACTCAACAAACACAATCAGACTTTTAAGTGTCACCAGTTTAGACAATACTATCAATTTTACGCCTCAGCTCACTCAAACTTTATTCATTCCGTTGACATTGTATTAACTACAATGGTTTACGTATGAGGAGGTTCTGAAAAGTCTATGTTTTTGAGCACCCTCTCAACCCGACCCGAACCACTTCCACAAATCTGAACAAACAGCATTTATTTTTGTAGTTGAAAAGAGATTCTTTGTTGGCCTTAGAACTTCATTGAATACCCTCCTCATATTTCTTGTTCGTCGAATACTTACCAGACAAGAACTTACAATTTGCGTACTAGCAAGACTATTTGCAAGTCCTTAGTCTTCAGTAGGGTAAAGCTGCTAGTTGTGTTCCCTTCCGGCGACACTCCAGAAATAATATCCAAGTGGTGCGAATCAAGATCACTCGGAGGCAACAGATTTAAGGTGACATAATTGTGAAAATTCTTAGCCAGCCATTCCTGGGTCGTGTGAGCTGTGTGAAAGGGTACGGGATCGGACATCAAGTCCTAACACCCCGAAGATCACGGTTTCAAAACATCACTGCCTATGCATCGGGACGGCATATTTTCCGAAATGTACGTACACACACACACACACACATACATACATATATATATATATATATATATATATATATATAAAAAGTGAACATAGAAGTCAACACTTAGAGGCTATATATATATATATATATATATATATATATTTCTTTAGAGATTCAATGGTGTTCTTATTCAATTTAGTAAATTTAGAACGATCATCAATGAGATGCTGAAGTTTTCTGTGATAATCCAATTTATCCCAAATTACGTAAATATTGGATTTATCAGCTTTTCTGATAACTATATTTGGGTTGTTTTTTTAATTCTTTAGCAGCAATTTTGAGTTTTATTGTAATGTTTTTGTTTCTATTACGTGGAATATAATCTTTTAGACCTTCTACCTTAAGAAGATCTTTGCGGTCTGGATGGAGTATTATTAATTTGTCTTTTTCCAGTTGACATAATGATTGATGTAAAATTTCAATATATATATATATATATATATATATATATATATATATATATATATATTGTAAGATTTCAATATATATATATGTGTGTGTATGTGTAGTTTTTCTCTCATATACTTTCTCTTTTTGACACTCTTTCTTTCTCTCTCTCTCTGTCTCTGTCTCTGTCTCTCTCTCTCTCTCTCTCTCTCTCTCTGCCACGCATTTCAGCATTTCAGCGCACGAAAATAAACACTCCGAAAATACCACCATTTGTGTTAACTGAACAGAGGAATAAATTATCACCGTTAATTAGAAACATCGACTCTGGATTCGTTACTACCTTTGTTAACCGCCATGTAGATTCACGCGAAAATGAGGAAACTGCAACATGATTAGTATTCAGGCCAAGAAGTGTTGATTGGGAATAACTGCTTCTGATAAAAGATAAATTATAAATCCTTTCTAAAAATCTTATTTACGTCTTTTTTTTTTCCTGCTGAATTAGCAAAATATTCGCACGTTGTATTGTAAATTCTAAACTTAACGATGACGTCTCGATTATTTGAGGAATAGGCTTTCATTTTCTGCAACGCTTTGATAAATGTCACACCTATAATTATGAGTGCCTATTAATTATTCAATAATGAAAAATATGCATGCCTGTCTATCTATCTATCTATCTATCTATCTATCTATCTATCTATCTATCTATCTATCTCATTCTGTTTAGATCTATCTATCTACCTATCTATCTACCTATCTATCTATCTATCTATCTATCTATCTATCTATCTATCTCATTCTGTTCAGATCTATCTCATTCTGTTCAGATCTATCTATCTCATTCTGTTCAGATCTATCTATCTATCTATCTATCTATCTATCTCATTCTGTTCAGATCTATCTATCTATCTATCTATCTATCTATCTATCTATCTATCTATCTATCTATCTGTCTATCTCATTCTGTTCAGATTTATCTATCTATCTATCTCATTCTGTTCATATCTATCTATCTATCTATCTATCTATCTATCTATAATTCTGTTCATATCTATCTATCTCATTCTGTTCAGATCTATCAATCTCATTCTGTTCAGATTTATCTATCTATCTATCTATCTATCTCATTCTGTTCAGATCTATCTATCTATCTATCTATCTATCTATCTATCTATCTATCAATCTATCTCATTCTGTTCAGATCTATCTATCTATCTATCTATCTATCTATCTATCTCATACTGTTCAGATCTATCTATCTATCTATCTCTCTCTATATATATATCTAGCTATCTCATTCTGTTCAGATTTATCTATCTATCTATTTATCTCATTCTGTTCAGATCTATCTATCTATCTATCTATCTCATTCTGTTCAGATCTATCTATCTATCTATCTATCTATCTATCTATCTATCTATCTATCTCATTCTGTTCAGATCTATCTATCTATCTATCTATCTATCTATCTATCTCATTCTGTTCAGATCTATCTATCTATCTATCTCATTCTGTTCAGATCTATCTATCTATCTATCTATCTATCTATCTATCTATCTATCTATCTATCTATCTATCTATCTCATTCTGTTCAGATCTATCTATCTATCTATCTATCTATCTCATTCTGTTCAGATCTATCTATCTATCTATCTATCTATCTATCTATCTATCTATCTATCTATCTATCTCATTCTGTTCAGATCTATCTATCTATCTCATTCTGTTCAGATCTATCTATCTATCTATCTATCTATCTATCTATCTATCTATCTATCTCATTCTGTTCAGATCTATCTATCTATCTATCTCTATCTATCTATCTATCTATCTCATTCTGTTCAGATCTATCTATCTATCTATCTATCTATCTATCTATCTATCTATCTATCTATCTCATTCATTCATCTATCTATCTATCTATCTATCTATCTATCTATCTATCTATCTATCTATCTCATTCTGTTCAGATCTATCTATCTATCTATCTATCTCATTCTGTTCAGATCTATCTATCTATCTATCTATCTATCTATCTATCTATCTCATTCTGTTCAGATCTATCTATCTATCTATCTATCTATCTATCTATCTATCTATCTATCTATCTCATTCTGTTCAGATCTATCTATCTATCTATCTATCTATCTATCTATCTATCTATCTATCTCATTCTGTTCAGATCTATCTATCTATCTATCTATCTATCTATCTCATACTGTTCAGATCTATCTATCTATCTATCTATCTCATTCTGTTCAGATCTATCTATCTATCTATCTATCTATCTATCTCATTCTGTTCAGATCTATCTATCTATCTATCTATCTATCTATCTATCTATCTATCTATCTCACACTTTTCGTACCTCTCTATTTCATCCCGTTTATATCTCTAAAAAAAAAAGATACAGTGATACCTTGACTTAAGTCGTTTCGAGTTAAGCCATTTTCAAAGATATGCCGGGTTTTTCTCAAATATTATATAGAAAAATAAAACTCGCCTTTGGTAGTTTTACTCGAGTTTACGTAAATTTAAAATTAGTTTTTACTTTTATCATTTTTAAGAATTTTATTCAGAATACGCACATATCATAAATACGCACATATCATAAATACTGTAATAGGCAGTGGGGGATGCCTATTTGCGGTTTATAGTATAGTCATTTCGTGTTAAATCCTATTTCCACTTAAGTCGTGACGTCTGGAACCAATTAACGACATAGCGTAAGGTATATATATATATATATATATATATATATATATATATATATATATATATATATATATATATATAAAAACTCAAACACTAATATTCCATGGTTATAATTTATTACATTGGAATCGTAATCCCGATCAATTCATCAGACTTACAAACTCAAAAGAAATTGGAAAATATAACTCCGGGTACAAAAACAAAATACCCGGTTATATTTTTCAATTTCTTTTTGAATTTGTAGGTCTGATGAATTGATTGTGATTATGATTCCAATGTAATAGATTATAACCATGGAATATTAGTGTTTGAGCCTTTATATTATATTCTTACTCTGTCCTGGACAGGGAGTTCTGCCTGGATTCTATCCTCTTGAGAATTTATATATATATATATATATATATATATATATATATATATATATATATATATATATATATATACTAGCAGCATGGCCCAGAGTTGCCCGTGCTTGATTCAAAAATCGTACGACTCATACAGCAATCGCTATCACTTGACTTGAAATGTTTTTACCCTTCCTTGTCTTTAAAGGAGTGCCCTTTTCCGTGCTGATGTTGTTACATGCCTTACTTCTTGCCTATCTCACACTGCGAATTTTTTCTAAGCTCTATACTAAACATTAAATCTGTTACGAAAAAAGAACTAAACAAAATGAACACAAAACGATCAGCTTTAAAAAAGGGACTCGTAACTGGAAAAACCGAATGAAAAAAGAATGTTAACAACAAATACTTTTTCACACCCAACCCAGTTCTGCGGAATCAAGATCAACGTTGAGTTTAAGCAAGCGAATGAGCCAATTGGAGTAAAGTGCCATGCAGATTTAAATTTTTCCCACTTGTGACGAATGCAGCTATCAATTTTTTTTGCATGGTAGCATGCTAGTTAACATTCGTGTCAGTCAGCTGTTGGCTTTCACGCTGGCTAATATAATCTTCCTGCCTATTCGTGACAGCCAGCTATTGGATCTCACTCTGGCCAGTACAAAATGGCCACAAACTACATGAAAACTGCCGTAGAAGCATGAAAAAATCGATTATTTCCACTATCGATGGGAGTTGGGAAATGCAAAGTCGGTCTTGGCCTTCCCGCTAACTTGGAGCATGTGCACGTAAATTTTTGTGCAAATCCGTCGAAAATTGCGGCCGTGCATTCGTTACACAGACATCCTGCCTTTTATATATATATATATATATATATATATTCTGTTTATACTTTATTTTTATCGATAAAATGTATTTAAGTAAATGGTCTGGTTTTAATTAAAAAGAATTAATTACATTTACCTGCCTCAAAATTTCGTATAAAATATGCTTTCTCCGACAGGAATTGAACTTGTATTCCTATTACACGTCAGTAGATTGGAGTTTGCTCACCAGACGCTTCTCTGTAAGTAAATGGTATAGCACGTCAGATCAAATGACGCTTGCCGCGCACTGTATAAGGGATGTTCCAAAGGTTTTGCAACCAAAATTGGTAATGATACGACAACATGAAAAGAATACATTTCTTTTAACTGTTTTATGTTTCAAAACAACTTTTTCTTCGGCGGACAGTTCTAGCCTGATTTCAATTTGTGGAAGTCTCTTTCCCTTACGATGCTCAGTGGTTCAACGCTTGACCTTTGCACCCGAAGGGCCCACCTCGTATTAGACATTTTGCATATAAACATAAATATCGATATTGGTATGGGTTGAACATTTCAGAGCCTCAGGTTCAGCGCTTAAATGAAAGTCACCTGGAGGACCTCGAAGCGCTCAAACATCCGGGTGATTGAAAACATTACGAATCTTCTAAAATAGTGTATGGCGTGTAGAGGCTAACATTTGGAAGATATTATTTCTAAAACCAAATGAATAAAAACTGTATTCCTTTGTTTAACAGTGAAATACTTTTAATATGTTATGTACTAAATTGTAACTGTGTATAAGTTAGAATGTAATTATTATAACGTAGAATGTCACCCTAATAACCTTAAGCTCGATCTGACAATTGCTGCTGTCCTTAAAATTCGTTAAATTCTTCGCTTTTTTTCTATAGGTATCTGAGTTGTTTTATTATTAGTTTACATAAATATTTCTGTTAAGCGTTTGCAAAATATAGTGTTTTTTGGGTTTTTTTTTTTAAATGTACGGCAGAAGCTTTTGAACATAACTAAAATGTTTCTGTTGCTTTTTTATATGAAAGTTGTTATATAATGTCTTCTTTATTTTTGTTTTAGGTAAGTTCAAGTGTTTTTAAATAGAGAGAAAATCCAGAAAGAAATCACAGAAAAAAATCCTATTTGGCTTAAGGTAAAAATTTAACGCTTTTATAAAATCCGCTTAATTATTTCTTTATTAGCTAACCCCCGTGGGAAGGAAATTACGATACAATATGAGCATATATGTTAACCCTGCTGAATCCTCTCTGGTACACAAAGCGGCGGCATCATCATACTAAGCGTTACTGATGTGACACATCGGGATTTACAGGATGGAATTTTTAATCATCCACCCACCATGTTTAGAATTCAGAACTCTTCCTCTCCCAGAATGGTACCCAACCAAAACTGGGGAGCCTAGTCTAACCTGTTGGCCCACTGCTTGAAGAAATTGAGATAGATTCATACCTTTCCATGAGTATTTCTACGAAAGTGTACCTTGGCTTGAATTTGGTAAAAGAACGCCAATTCTTCATTTCGCGCCAATAACCGATTCTCCACGGCGATAATTTGTTTTAAAGTCTGGATTTCTGAAATGAGGTGTTATCATTATTTACAATATTTACATGTGGACTATTATCCTCGTCTTTGTTGCTGTTATTACTACGTTTCGGTCGAAATGGCCTCCGGACTTCATTTCACATCTGATGCAGACTATTTGTTTGTATAATAAATTCAGTTCTCAAGTTGTCCCCCACGATTGTGACCCTACATAAATCTAGTCTAAGCTTCATATACATAAAATATGTATAATAGATAATACTTTTTTCCTGCCTTTCGTGCGATCAAGCTATGGGGAAAGATGTTTCTATCTTTGTTTTATAGAGTTTATATCATCTACCGGCCTGCGCACTCAAGACATAATAAAGTACTCCGGTGCGCAGGTCGGTAGACGAAATAACAATAGTTTGAAAAAAAAAATACGTTACGGGTATCCACTAAAAATAACGTCTGAAGTAATAAAATTATGTTTGATTGAAAAATAAAACACACACACACACACACACACACACACATATATATATATATATATATATATATATATATATATATATATATATATATATATATATAATAGTGAGCCAGAAACCTATTATTTAGGTTTCACTTAAAATGGACCTTCAGGGCGCACTGAAGATCCATTTAAGTGAAACTTAGGTAGTTAGTTTCTGGGTCGTTATGAATTTTTATACTCTGCTCTGCTTAGTGTATCGATCGCTTTACGGTTTTTTTTTTCTTCTACTCGATTTTTTTTTCTTTTCACTACGCATTACGGCATTGTGGAATTTTTTTCAATGATTAGGATGTTTTTAGTCTTTTCTTTCATTTCAAAATTTTTTTACCAAGATAACACTTTGTTTAAATATATTTTTATTTTCAAATTGTACTATCCGAGGATTTTTATACCAGTCGAGTATAGGGATTAAAAACGTAATAATAATAATAATAGTAATAATATATATATATATATATATATATATATATATATATATATATATATATATATATTGTTATGTAACCTTACCCATAATAACATAATGGACTATTTCATACGTAATAAATACTGCGCCTCAAGAGGAAGCAAAGAGTTAAGCCCGAAGTCGGGCGACCGGCTGATCGGTTGAACTCTCTGCCTTCGGGCGGGGAGGAACCCGAACGAGGCTACGCCGAAGGGCGGAGTCTCTTTCGGGGAGGTAAACCGACTCTGAACCCGTTTATACGGGTTCGAAGGGCATATTTTTGGCCGATCCCACGGGCCTTGTGCCATATGATGCCTTCGTGGTGGGGGTGACTAAATACTGCTCAGTCTGAAGTCTGGAGTGGGGTCCGTCAGAAGTCCGTCAGTCAGTCAGAGCGAGAGAGTCAGTCAGTCGAGTCAGAGGCAGTCCGAAACAGAGTCGCGTTCAGACAATTACTACTAAACCTGATTGTTTGTCCTAACACTTTTCTACCTCTCTGTATATATTCCTGTTTGTAATATATCTGAGTTATTCCATATCCGCGTTCGAGTTCTTTATTGGTTCTACCTTGGACTAACACCGAGGTACTAGGAACCGGACCATAACAACAATAATAATAATAATAATAATCTTATAAATATAAGTAATTCTACTCGTCTGGAAAAACCTTAGGAATTTTGGTTTGTAAAGGAACCAACCAATAATCATTGAAAAATAAGGAATAAAAAATGAAAGAACTAAGAACATTTAATTCAGGCGAAAACAATCGTCCAGAATCCAAGCTCAGAATCCAAGGAAAAAAACTCCAACACGAGTAAGCAAAGTGCTTAAAACACTAAGTAGAGCGAATCTAAATGTAAACCTAATGGTTTACACTCACATATATATATA
This sequence comes from Acanthosepion pharaonis, assembly GCA_903632075.3. Classification (NCBI taxonomy): domain Eukaryota; kingdom Metazoa; phylum Mollusca; class Cephalopoda; order Sepiida; family Sepiidae; genus Acanthosepion; species Acanthosepion pharaonis. The sequence goes on along the minus strand of CAHIKZ030000664.1, from coordinate 30,712 downwards.
TATATATATATATATATATATATATATATATATATATATATATATATATATAATAAATAAAAAGAAAGAACAGTAAGATATTCGCTTGAAGATGAAATGGAACTAATGCTTTTAATTTAATTGCAAAATTAAATTCGGGGTTTTTAGCTTCTATTTTTGAAACATGGTTGGAACTGTGTAGCGAAAAAAAAACATATTTTAAATCAATTAATATATATATATATATATATATATATATATATATATATATATATATATATACATTAAGGTCGGTTGATTTAACCTTTTTTTACAAAATCAATTACAAAACCAATTCAATCCAAAATATTTGTCTATCAAAATTGTCAGTGTTAAGAGCCTTTAGAAACAAAAAAGGTCAAAGTTGATGACATAAGATTTTGACAAGAATGTGTCTATGTTTTGGTTCATATCCGTGAACAACATGAGAAGCTTCAGATTTTAATTTCACTGGTCTGCCAACATTCTGAGAATGTGAAGAAAAATCAGGCAACTCTAATTTTGTGTTATTCATAAGGGATGCGTGAATTTCAGATTCTGAAAATTTCTCAGTGATTGCAGGTTCACAAATTGCATTCTGGGATATATTGATTAATTCTAACCAATATTATCAATAGGGCCACTGATTTCCATAAATTCTACTTGTGGCAAATCATGATAGTGACTTTCAAACAATTTACCTAGTATGCGTGTAAAATTAATCGGGCTTACTGCTGTACCAACATATTTAAAAAACAACTCTGAATGGTAGCTAATTTTGATGTAATGAACAGCTAATTTTATGTAATTTTCAATGGAGCTTCTCCAGAGAAGTTACAAGGCCTGCCTTATATGCAATAATTGTGTTGTCCAGAAAGAAAAGCTTTAAGGCTGTCTATACTATCAAGGGTTCCCAAAACACTAAAAGCTTCTTCTGTTAGAATTGCAGACGCTTGCTCGGGCGCATTTGTGTTTGTTCAACACCCACAGAGCCAATCTGTGGTTTATACTGCAACTATGCTGAGCAGGCCTTAGTTACAGTTTCTGGGAAAGAGAGTATTATCTAGCGTGATCAACAATTTGAACAAAGCCAACACACTCAAGCCCCCATCCACGATGACCGTGGTTTCCGTCTACCAAAACACACACACACACACACACACACACACACACACACATATATATATATATATATATATATGTGTGTGTGTGTGTGTGTGTGAAAAGTGAATATAAATATAAATAAATATATATATGTGTATAATTATTTATATATTATATGCGCGGTACTTATTAGAAAGCGCTCAATATCAGAGATAGAGCTAACATATTTGGTTGGATAGATGTGAGTTTGTGACCCTGGGTTTCACGCTTTAGCGATCGTCAGACAAACTCTGTTTATATATATATATATAATCATACATGTTTCATTAAATAATATAGACAAGTGTTGTCTATTTATTTTATGTAAATTCTTTTCATAACGTCTGATAAGCTTAATAACATTATCATTACACGAAGAAAGAAAATCACAATATTGATACATATTTTTTAATCCAATCTAAGCTTTCGGCTTACATAAGCCATTATCAAAGATGACAATTACTGTACAATATATTAAGCAATACACGGACAAGACAGTGATGATAGTCTGTTTCTGTTTACATAGATGATTTCCAAGCAATTTCCGAGTAATTGCTGATAAGTTGTGGGCCCAACCCAGTTTGGAATTAAAATGTTTTTCACTTTGCTTCCACACATTTTCGTGTGCTTTTAGCTTGTTTAAATAGATTACCTTACCTTACAGGATCTCTTCTTGTTTAAGTCACTGGACTAAGCAGTAAAATTATTAGTCGAACGAAACAAGCCTCATCTTCAAATAAATAAAACCACATGAGATCGAATGTTTCCTTCTCTCTTTTATTCTTCCTCGTTTTGTTAGCAATTTCAGTGTCCCTATTAAATTGTCTTGTTGTTAAATGGCATCTAATGCACGCGACAGCTATAGAGAAATGCAACCTTTTCAGCTCGTCTCCACTTCGTAATCCGGGCACAGTTGGCATGAATGTAATAATGTTGTCAAGTTGAATTTAATTTGTGTATTTGACAGCAAATTGGACGAAGGTATTTTTTCAACAAAATGGCTGATAATCCTACTTACTAACAAAGATGAGGCTTTACACAAGAGGAAACTTTGGAAGAGACTAATACGTCTTTCCAAATATCTCCCATTGAATTAACAATGAATCTCTATCATTTCAATATTATATATATATATATATATATATATATATATATATATATATATATATATATATATGTGTGTGTGTGTGTGTGTGTATTTTAAACAAAAAAATATTAAAAAATTAAAATTATCAGACATACTGTGAAACTGAAACAAAACATTTTGACCTGTTCTCTTTCTAGCTGAATAACTCAAAAGGTTTTTCTGTGATTCTTACGATAAATGGTGACAAGACGGCTAAACATATTATCTGAAAAAACCTGGGGAAAAAAAAAAAAAAAGAAAAAAATCTCAGTTTGTTTAGTGCTTTTTAGATATTAAACATTTTGTGGGATGAATAATTAAGCTGTTAAATGATTTTGGACAATTTATATATATATATATATATATATATATATATATATATATATATATATATATATATATATATAAACACACGCACATGTGTGTGTTGTGCAATGGGTTGCGGCTCATAATGAGAAATTAGACAGCGGCGTTCCCTTTTGCGCAAATACTCTTGAAAAGGTATGGATCCATCTTTCCACCCTAGCTAAATGCTAAATATTAGGGCAGACTAAGTTATATAGCAGTAATCCCGTTGGGGTATATCGACCCTGAAAATGCCCAGGGATTGAAAATCTTCAGTCGTCTTTCTTTTATTCGTATGCGCGTGCGCACGCATCTGTTGTGTATTAACCCGTCGGCTCATATGTCTATTATATAACATATGTATTATATCTCGGAATAATACATATATATATATATATATATATATATATATATATATATATATATAAACTAGACTCGTTTTGAAAAACCCTCGAATTTTTGATTTGCTAATCAAATCAATCTCGAGGGAAAAAAAGGTTTAAAAAAAAAAAGAGCTACAAACATGAACTTCTGCCGACAAAAAATCGCACAGATGCAGGTCTGAAGCCCAAAGAAAAAACCCCGATACGAGTAACAACTAACTAAAAAAAGAGCTCAATACAACCGTAGAGCAGACCTAGATACACGTAGTGAGCCAGACAAACCTACCGAGGTTTCACCTAAACGGATCGTCAGGGAAAGTTTGGCTAACGAGGCAAAGAGAAACACATATTTATAGGTGATAGCTAAAATCATACCACGTGACAAAAACAAAAAACAAACCTAAGTGGTGGGTGGGGATAAATATTTATTCAACAAAAAAAAAAAAAATCCTCAGTGGAAAGTCAATAACGGGAAAACGTCTAATTTAGTAGCCAAGATTTTTTATGTCTACATACATTGAGAATTTCAGTTTTAGAGTTTAATAGCTGGTTAGGTTGATCATATAAAGCTATGGCTAATTTCTCCTCAACACATAATTTGCAAAATTTATGGCCTGCTTTATATTTTGGGCATTTTTTAAATATTTCCCATTTAAGGATGGGGTCTATATAATCTTCTTGTTTGGTTTTCCATACGTAGGTAGATAGCGTGGTACTATGTTTAATTTTTGCATTCTTAAAACTACTCGTGTGGTTTATGTGTTTCTCTTTGCCTCGTTAGCCAAACTTTCCCTGACGATCCGTTTAGGTGAAACCTAGGTAGATTTGTCTGGCTCACTAGGTGTATCTATATATATATATATGTATGCATGTATTATATCTATAAAATATGATATGTCATATCTATTATATATCATATCTCTATTATAGGTTACAGCCTCACCGTGTTAAATATTTCTGGTGAGATTTCTATAGCAAATAAGTTGTGAAGTTTCTTGCTGCATGACCAATGAGTTCAGTGATGTATTTCTCCAAAATTGGTTGCCAATCAAATCTAAGGTTCCTAATATACTCTGCTATTAAACTCCTGACTGTGTTGTGAGTAAGAGATGGATTTATCAGTAGTTGTGAGAAAGTGAATGCAACAGTTATGGTTAGAATTTAAACTCGATTCACCATTCTCACTTTGCGCATCGCTAAGCAGTACAACACATATATCTCTTTCTTTCTGTCTCCTTCTCTTTCTTTCTTTCTTTCTTTCTTTCTTTCTTTGATCTTTATTATTTTAACACACTCCCGTCAATAAAATGGACTACTCCACTATTATTATAGCACATTATAAATATCAAGTTTTAAATTATGCAACGGTCAATTTTCACTCAGCACCTGACGATTGAGTTGTGCATGAAACTCAGAGTTGTGGTACAATTTAGGAAACATGTATATTTATTATTAATATTAATCATAGCCCTGTTATTATACACCGAACACTATTTTATTAGCACCAGTAATCAATGTGCGAACTATATACATACATATATATATATATATATATATATATATATATATATATATATATATATATATATATATAGAGAGAGAGAGAGAGAGAGAGAGATAAAAAACTAGATTATGAGTCCGATGAATGGGTAAGGAATTCATTTTAATATCTTCACACCTTATGTCAATAAATGCTCTATAATTGATTCTGCGGACTCTTTCTCTCTAAATATAAAAAGAAAGTGTGGGTGTGGATGAATCTCCCTCCCCACTCTCTTTCTCTCTCCCCATATATATATATATCTATATATATATATATATATATATATATAAGGTGACCCCAAAAATGGGAACTTTTTAACAATCCAATAAAAACAAGAGTGATGGAAGAAAAATATTTTATTCATAGTATTTGAAATCTTAAAACATGCCATTTAAGAAAAAATGATGAAATTTTCATTTTTTTAAAATTACGTCCTGTAGATGGCGTCTTCCTGTACGAAGGCATTCTTGAAATCTGCTGTTGAGATTCCTTATTGACTGCTGCAACATCTCAGCTGGGATACTGTGAATTTCATCTGGAATTCTAAATGGCGAAATGTTTACTTGCACGAGGTCACTGTCTCGCAGTGTTGCCACTTGCTCATGTCTGACAATACGCACTTCAAAAATTCCCGTTTTTTGGGGTCACCCTGTATATATATATATATGTGTGTGTGTGTGGGGGGGTAAATGGAAACCTTGATGGCCATCGATAGCTGTGCTAGGCATGCCACTAGAGAAAATTACTTGCCTAGGTCGTAAAACTGCTGCCGTCAGGTCCGGAATGCGAATAAGAGATAACGAATCGTCTTTTGAACGTTCAGAGGCAGAGAATGATGATCAAATCACTCAACGGCTGAGGAGAAATGCATCTTCAACTGCTGCTGTGCGTGAGGCTAAAACAAGATTGAGAATACAAAAACGGCCCTTTTCAGGGACACCCTCCATTCAAATTGAGTTGTTGTTACTAATATTGATTTTCGGTTTGGGATGACCTTAAACTTAAACTTCTCCAACTGAATGACAAAAATTCCCAGTAATGAAAGGCTGGTTATACTGCTAGTATATATATATATATATATATATATATATATATATATATATATATATATATATTATTTATTTAAAAATATGATTCCAAATCGCTACATAAGAGGTCTCATGTTTCAAAACTAGAGCCGAAAACTTCAATATAATCCTTTAAATTAAATTGAGTTGAAAGTAAAATGGGCTCCGTTCCATCCTCAAGCGAAATTTTTGTTGGAATAACGTATATCTGAAATTTACTTGTTTTAAAATTGAAATCAAAATCCCCATGGTAACAGCTATGGTGAATTTTCTAAATTGGGTAGGCGAGTGTAGGGTGTTTATATTAAGTAGCGGTATATAGATACTTTCAAGGTGTCAAGTCGGGGAAAGGTGGGGGTGTCAAAAATGAAACGGAAGATGTATTGGCCATCGTCTAGTTTGCTTGTCTATGGAGATTTATTTATTTATTTTATTTTATTTTATTATGAAAGGAATTGTGCATATAAAAAAAAAAAACTTTCGTAACGTTTGTTTTTTTTTTGACGACTTCATAAAGGGTTATCTTATATGTAAGGTATTTAAACTACTAATTTAGGCTATGGATTATGAAGTGTGTTATGTAGTATGCATGTTTGTAGTTAATTATTCCTACTATGAATCTGATGATTGGGCTATTTGTTAAACAAGTTATATAATTTTTTTTTTTTTTTTATCTAATAATTCAAACCAAAAATCTGATGATGCCTACAAAAAACTGTTAACTCGTGTTTATTATTTAATAGATTATTATTATTTAGAAGTTTAATGATGTGCAATTTTTCATGGAGGCACATTTTCCATTTAACTTTTGGTGTCTTATTTGTTTCCTTCAGGTGCCAAAAATATTTTGATAGTGAAGTCTGATTTCGTTTGTTCATATTATTAAAGGAGCACTTATGCTGCCTCCATCTATCTTTAAAATTATTCTTCGTGGACCCAATGTATATCATATTAGTGCTAGGGCTCTCTGTGGATGAAATAGTACATTGGTATACCACAGAATTAATACAACATTTATTTTCTAATGGGCAGTCTTCTATATATAGATATATATATACAGAGAGAGAGAGTCTTCATTGTTTTATGGAACAGTATTATTAAAAAGTCTAAAACGTGCAATGTATGCGCGTGCACACACACGCACGTTATATACACGTATATATATATATATATATATATATATATATATATATATATATATATATATATATATATACATATACACACACACACACACACACACATATATATATAAAAATGTATATATAAACACACACACACATATATATATATATATATATATATATATATATATATATATATATATATATATATATATATATATATATATATGAATTCTTGACTCTCTTCTGCTGAGAAACTGGTTAGAATAAACATAATTGTTTTCTAATTATCTCCAAGTACGCATTCTGGATTGACATTCCACTGCAATCCACTAAGTGACTTTTTTTTTTTTGTATCTGTTTTTTTTTCTGTTTGTCACGTGATTACAGGCGACATTGTCCTTGTTCTCTTTTCTCTTTACCCCTTCGGCTTCCCTCTGTTGTTTTTATTATGCTCACTTATCACTGCTATGCCAATGACAATTCACTCAACTCGACCCAATTCTCGACAATTACGCTCAGATTGCGCCAGGACCTCGCAATCTCCTTTACGTACTTTTCGAAAACCGTTCGCCTGAGAACGTTTGCTGCGCATTTTTGATTTGTATTCACTGTCTGCTGTAAATTGATCTAAGAATCAGTTTTAAGGGGGAGTCTCTAACAACGAAAATGGGAGGGTCTCGATCGACTGATACGTCTTCCTTAACAATTTAATCATAGAGCTTGATATGGTGTTCGTAAGATCGATTTAAGATAAATTTGTTTATTACAGGAAATGAGGTGCTAATCAAAAAGAAAAAAAGTCGGATGTATATCAAACATAACACAAATTTTGACGTTAACGTTTTCAGCATTGCTAATATTTATTTGTTTTTTTACGGTTTATCAACCCTTTGCAGATTATCTAAAGCTGGAAAATATTTTTAGATAAGTAGAATTTTTGGAGATAATAATAATCTACTGAAACAAGTTCTATTAATTAATCCATGGTTTGGGGAGTAGAGGTGGATTCATACCTTTCCGTGGGGTATTTGCACTTAAGTGAATATAACAACCCCCTCTAGAATTGGAACTCAGTTCTCCAATTTCCAATTCCGAGCCGTTATCCATTACACCACACGTATATCCAAGTTCAAAGTACCTAGTATTTCCAAGCGGTCACCCATCTAAGTACCAACCAGGCTTGATGTTGCTTTACTTCCGTACGAGAAGCTGTGTTTCACTGTGATATCGGCATAACCATTCTATGTTTTAGTCCGAATGCTGACTTACAAAGGAAATGCTGCGGAGTAGAGCATGTGCCGGGAACGCTAAGTCTTAGGATAAGTAATATTTTCAAAGTCAAATTTCCCATAAGTATTAAGTTGTATCTCATATATATATATATATATATATATATATATGCACGCGCACACGAATAAAAGAAACACTTTATCTGCTTACGGCAGAATGCAAAAATCACACGACTGAAGAATTTCAGTCCTTGAGCATTTTCATGGTCGATGCACCCTAATGTTTGACCCAGATTCACTATTGTAAGAATGGTTGCCAACCAAGGCTATAGAACTCAGTCTGCCCTACTATTTACCATGTAGCTAGGATGGAGGGATGGATCCATATCTTTTCCAAGTGTATTTGCGTCAAAGTGAACGGTGTAACAGGTGTACCGTGTGTAACAGCAAAAGTGTCCGAATCATGTTACAGTAAAATTCTCCAGTTTTTAGATTAAGCTTTGAATCGTTGCAGCTTAGAAATGATTAAATAAATCTGACTGGAATTCTCCGAGGATTTTTATAAAACTATTGCACTCTACTTCGAGCAAGAAGAATGCATAATTGCTCTCCAAGCTAAATAGAAGAATCATGATGAATTCGATCATAAACGAAAATGACATGTTCTACATTTATTAATTATATCTAAGAATCGGAAGATCATTGAGCTGAAGATTGAAATAAAGTTCAAATACACGCACACACACACACACACACACACACACACACACACACATATATATATATATATATATATATATATATATATATATATATATTCCAGGATCATTTTTCAAATTATTTAAGATGATCATCGCCCACTTTAACCTTCTAACTTTCTGTCCTGGAGTAACAAGCTGCCTCACAGGTTTCATGTGCGATTTTATTTTCAAGCCTTTTTTTCACTGCTATTTGGACTGTCAAAGCTGAAACTCCTCTCTCACATGCCAAATGCCTTATGGATTGAGTTGGATCTTTTCTAATTAATCTCTTTAGCTCTAAGTTGAAATGATGATCCCTTTTCCTGTTGTGACCTCCTGATCCAGTTTTCCTCTCTACTGTTTCCTCTGTTTTAAACTGATTCACTGTTCTCTTGATGGTTCTTGAATGGAATTTGAAGATGGAAACCAGAGTATGAATGTTGGTGCCATTACTAAGAGCCTGAATGATATTTTTCCTCTCACCATTGCTCAGTTGGCAAGACTGACACAAAATGATTTTAACCTGTTCTCTTTCTAGCGGAATAACTAAAAGGGTTTTTCAATTATTCTTACAACAAATTGTGTCAAGATGGTTAAACGTCTCATCTGAAACCCTAGAAAAAGAAGCTCAATTTGTTTCGTGTTTTTTTTTTAGATATTAAACATGTGGAATTAATAATCATGCTGTTACACGATTTGTACAATTTTGTTGTTACAGACGGTATTAGAGAATGTGTTAAAAATTAATGCATTTTATTTCATTATATAAGAAATCAGGAACGCACTCAAGCATATCGTACATCCCGATATAGCTATACATCGCAGGTTCATATTCCTACTTCACGAAAAATCCTCTTTTAATGACAGGGTTCTACCTACAAATGAGGCGGAACATGCATCTTAGGTTCGTAAAACTCAGTTGGTTGCTAATGCAGCCAATTCCTTACAGCAGTTTTCACTTCTTCATCATCACCATAACACTTACCCCTCAGTATCTATTCATTGAACAGAAGAGATGTAAATCTGAGTTTCCCCAGATTACGTTCAGTTCGACGGCCCTGTTCAAATTTCCCGGAATTTAAGCAGCATCTCGTATAGATTGACGCAAATTAAAACTGATTGCAAAATGAGAAAACGTATTATTATTACTCAGACTAGTTACTAATATTCTTTATTTCAGCTGGAAATGGATGTGAAGAAGCTGACATGACATCAAATGAATCCCTGAAAAATGAACATTTGAAATTTAAAAAATACCATCTACAGACTTCAAAGTAATTATACATTCATACTTTCTCAACAAATATCAAGTGTTATGGAACTACCATTCAAACAACAAAACTTACAAAATTAAAACCATTCTAGAACGGCATCAAAGTCTCAGATTTTCTCAGAAAGAAGTCGTCCTATCAAGAATCAAAGTAGGACACACCTATATCACTTCTCACTCATTCCTCCTAAAGAATGAACGTCCTTCTGAACGCACAGCATGTCTAGAAGCAATCGCGAATCTCGTAACCCATCGGGGTCGTAGGGGCAATACATGCACTGAAGCCGGCATAAAGGTGGTGTTTCTTGGATAAGATAGCCTGACACAGCCTACTCCCCTCCAGGCTGCTTCTCCTTCTCCTAGACCAGTTGCCACTCAGTATGTCCTGCTATTTACCTATAGTTGGGGAGAGAAAAGGAGTTATTAGCACGTATGTGAACGTAAGAGATGTGACAGGAATTCGAACCCTTCGAGCTCTCCGATTCCTCATTCCGAGTCACTATCCATTACTCCACTGTGCCTCCACTGTCTAGAGGCATAGACTGTAAAACATATGTTAATCTTGAACAGAGGTTTATTATTCTTAGAAAGACGGATGTCCAAATGTAACACATATACAAAGAAAAACTTGTAAACAACCAACAAAGGGAAGTGGAGAGTAAGGATAATACATTAAGGCTGCCATAATGAGGTGAAGCGAAAAGAGAATATATATATATATATATATATATATATATATATATATATATATATATATATATATATATGTGTGTGTGTGTGTTGTGTGTGTGTGTGTGTGTGTGTGTGTTTTTACGCAGGTGTGGTAATTCAATGAAAACTGACAACTTTAGGGTTCATTTGTTATAATTTATTTCCCTAGGGAATGAAAAGAAATTCTCTGAGGAAATAAATTATAACTCTTACTTAAAATTGTCTGTTTTCATTGAATTATATATATATATATATATATATATATATATATTATAAACTAATGGCTCTATATTATATATATATATATATATATATATATATATATATATATATATATATATATATATATATATATAATTGTTTGTTTTCATTGAATTATATATATATTATAACCAATGGATCTTATATATATTATATATATATATATATATATATATATATATATATATATATATATATGTATATATATATAACTTTAAGGATCCATTGGTTATATATATATATATATATATATATATATATATATATATATATATATATATATATATATAATAAAAAAATAGACAATTTTAAAAGTTTCATTGGTTATAATTTATTTCCGCAGGAATTTCTTTTCATTCCCTGAGGAAGTAAATTATAGCCAATGGACCCTTAAAGTTGTCTGTTTTTATTGAATTCATCGCTCTGATTTAAAATTGAGCTCTCTGGATTTTATCCACCTTGGGATTATCCATACAGATTACCAATATTTTCATACTTAATTATATATATATATATATATATATATCTATAACGGGGCTGGCCAGTTTCTATTCTCACTCTCCAGAGCCTCTCGAAGGCAAGTCTTTTTTTTTAATGTGCAATGTTCTTCTACTGGGTTTTTAAAGCATTGCACATCTGTACACGCTTTTCCTCGAGCGTCTCAAGAGATTCGAAACGGTTTCATCCATTTTTGTCATAGACATGTTTTTTTCTCTCTATTCGCTTCATTTTCTCATTCTTGCCCTTACCCACTTCTTCGTTGGGCATTTATAATTTTGTCTTTGTGTCGTGAGGTTTCTAAACGCGAGGCACCCAGTGAGAATGGAACTCATGACTCACTCATAATTGGTCTAGCGAGACAAGCTTGCTAAACATTACACTACGTCGAACTGAATAAAATGATTTTTCTAAGCGTAGCTTAGATGTAGCACACGACCGAAAGTGTGTACTACGCTGTAAGGATCGAACTCACGACTCAGTCGTAATTGGTCTAGTGATACAAACTTACTAACCATTACACCAAGACGAAGTGTCCAACATGATGTTTCTAAGCGTAGCTTAAATGTAGCCCAAGACCAAATATGTGGAATACCCAGTGAGTAACTGGTCTAGAGAGTTAAGTTCGCTAACCATTTCACCATGAAGAAGTATTCTAGTTTGTCTTTGTATGCGTTTTACACACATTTTAACATGTACTTATTTTTAGGAATAATATTCTAACCAATTGTAATGACCTTGCTTCTATAGGCCAGCAATTTTATGAGCTGACTAATCTAGAGGACTTTTTCAATGAGATAGAAGTAGAGAAAATCGTAGCCTACTTGAAAGAGGTTGGTCTATACCACAAGTTATAGCACTAAATAAACACCATTCTAGATGCATAACTGCAGATTGATAGAATCAACAAGACGAAAAATTGTTTACACGCCATATATATTTTCGGCAGAGGTGATATGGCGTGAAAACATAATATATACATAAAAATAACCTGTTTATCAACCTTGGTCACTAAGACAAGCCTTTATTCCTGTACTCATAAGATCAGAAAGTAATTCTTTCATACAAAATATTATTCCACGACTCTTGTACTTTCTGACGTAACACTGCATGAGTTGTAGGTGAGCCTACTGATTGGGAACAGATCTCTCGTTCGTGGTAAACAGGGATGTCATCGAGCATGTAGTAATTTCTATTGAGTAGCAAAGAAATCGTGAGAGCAGGCGTTAGCCTACAGGAACAGCACATCGGCTTCTTGTTGCTGGGATCTCTTCAGTACCGACGAAACTCGGCAAACATTGTGTTTTTCAACGTTGTGTGTAAAATGCTCTCTCGAGTAGTCTGTTTATCATCTCTCGGTTGCGTCTCTGTCTTTAGGCACTGTGCGCTCAGGGGCGGCTACGTCAAAGAATAGAATCGCAACTGAGGAAAATTATACTGAGAGATGCCCAGGTCTGGGGAACAGCTGCCCAAGGTCTAGACCTTTCATTGCACCAGAGAGAAAGATCGATACTCACATCGAGGCCAGCAGAACGGGGCTGCGGGGAATTTTTGTTCCTAGCCCGGGTGTACGCGCACAGGTCTCCATCTTAAAACTGACTTTTTGTCACAATTCGTCTTCGTGGGGAGAGAGTAAATACCTAGTGTATTTCAACGTTTCCACCACAAAGTCGAGTGTTGTAACTTATGACGCTCTACACCGATTGAAGGGCTTGATTGAAGGGTTAGTTTTTTTACGGCTTATCAACCTTTTTCAGATTATTTAAAGCTAGTAAATATTTTTAGATTGTAAGAATTTTTTTTGAGATAATAATAGTTTAGTAATACAAGTTCTACTAATTAACCCATTGCTAGGGGGGAGATGTGAATTCATACTTATCTAAATGGTATTTGTACTTAAGTAAATATAACGGACGCAACTGGTATTGGATAACGACTCTCCGATTAAGAATTCAGAATCATTATTCATTACACCACCCGCACATCCAGGCTTACAGCACCTGGTATTCCCAAGCGTTCACCCATCTAGGTAATGGCCAGGCTTAAAGTTGCTTAATTTCGGTGGTCGTACGGGATGCGGCTGTAAGCCCTGTTTGTTGTGGGTGAACCAATTCGTGATGATATCGTTCCCTTAATCTACGTCGTATCCGCAAACATACATTAATTGCATATCTGTAAAGAGTGTCTCTTCTTCTTCTGTTTGTGATCCCATCCACCGCTTAACAGAATTTACGGAGAACTGGAACCAATCTCTCTTAAACTCAAACAAAAACGATTACAGTTTGCCGGCCACTGCCACCGAGCGCAGGGGGAAATCGTCTCATTCTTACTCCCATGGCATCCTTCTGGAAGTGTCTTCTCTCGAAAATTGACTTTCACAGACACCAGAGCTCGGAACAGGGTTAGACATTGGCGATCTGGGGACAGCAATACAGGAACGGACACTGTGGAAAGGGATTGTCAATGGCGTTCCGACCAACCATAAGGAGGTCGAAGAATGATGATGATGATAAAGAGCGCAAATATATGCATCCATTAACTTATATAAAAACCCGTATGTAACACAAACAATGTCTCCGGAACTTACAGCTCTTTATTTTTTATCCTAAACATATAAATGCGAAAATTATGCATATATACACACATATATATATATGTGTGTGTGTGTGTGTGTGTGTGTGTGTGTGTGTGTGTGTGTGTGTGTGTGTTGTTGTGTGGGGGGGTGAGCGAGAGAGAGAATGATTACGTGTGTATGCGCATGCGTGCTCTGGCATTGTTTGTATCGATACGATTTTTCTCTGGTTTAATAAATTTTTCATGTCTAGCGTCGATGCAAATTAATTAATTTAATGGAACGCAATTCAAGCAACAACACAACATACAGCAAATAAACCCTCTAAGAAAATTAGACACGATGCAAGCATAAATTTTAAAAGTTGCGACTAGGTCGATACTGTCAATTCGACCCTTTCTCTCCGCCGGGACGGGATTTATGGCTGGTAAATGTCAATAGAAAGAAAAGAAAATCAAAACAATCTCCCATGACATTCGAATTTCCTTATTCTCCGTGAGAGGAATGAGATTATTGCCAGTAACATTGCCAAACTCTGCTGTAGTCAATTTCATTAAATAGAATTTATGTTGCAATCTTACGTTTTCGGAATTTCTTAGAACAATTTTCTTATTTATTTTTACGACTGCTTTCGTCTTCTTTTTGTTTCATTTTATCGTAATGCTTTGATCATTTTTGTTTTCATTTTGTGATCATTAAGCGTAAGGAGTACAAAAGAACTGTTGCTAACAGAAAGAGAGTATTTCTAGGAAGTAGTGGAAAAGAAGAGCTTATAGAATTTTACATTCATAGGACAAAACGGAAGGCAAGAGAAGCAGGAGGTAAAACGAGTAACATGCTTAACGAGTTGTTTTTTTTTTTATATACTAAGGTTTAAGCAATACAAGGTTCGAGAACCACTCAAGATAGAGGTCTTACTCTCTTTCTGTTTCTCTCCTCATTTTCTTTTCTTTTTATTCTATTTTCTCTTAATTTTTTTCTTTTATTTTCTCTTAATTTTTCTCTTTTGTTTTCTCTTCTTTTTTATTTTCTCTTCTTTCTTTCTCTTTTATTTTCTCTATTTCCTCTTTTCTCTATCACGTTTACCTTTTCTTTTCCACACTCTGCCTTTTCAATTTTTAATCATGCTAGGTGTAATACAACATTTTCTTCCCCTTATTCGTGCTTGTGTAAGCTACGTTAAATACAACTTGCTATTGTTGTTGTTGTTCTTCTTCTGTGTCGCGACCCCCTCATGCCGTGGGCAATCATGGCTCTCCACAATTTCCTCTCCCTTTTGGCTCTTACAAGATCAAAAAAGCCTAAAATTGTCAATTCAAGAGTCGTTCTGACTGCTGAAAACATTTCTTACATTGTTCCTATTTGCATCAAACACAACGTTAGATAACGTAAGTTTGGGAAGCAAGGAAGTGATTTGTTTTCTCTAGAATCAGGGGCTCATATGCTGATTGATTGGCACTTCCACGTGGTGTAATGGTTAGCAAGTTTATCCGGCTAGATCAATTACGACTGAGTAGTGAATTCGATCTTCACTGGGTGCGCTGTAATTTCGGACTTGTGCCAAATATAAGCTACACTTAGTAAATCACTGTATGCTGACCGGCCGTTACGCTGTGATAACAAACAATTTTAATAGCGTAAACATCTTTTCGAACGATAGTGACCATTTGCAAGTTATAGACTTTCTCTGCCTTGAAATCCACAATTAAAATCCTGTTTTTTGCCTATCTTCGACAACTGACATTGATGATAAATAAACAACTCTCCCAGCAACTAGACAGTGTGTTATCATTTTTATTATTGATTTTATTATTAAACTAAGCTTGCAATAGGCAAAGCTGAATGGCGCGCTGAATATTGTCTGTATTCAAACGTTTATCTGGTTTCAAAATAGCAATATATTGTCAATATTTCAGTTTCCTATTCTCATTAAAAGCTTTTCCCTGGCTAAACAACCATAAACGCTTCTTCGTTCCTCAGTGTAATCTTTTATATCCTTTGTGATCACTAGAATTTGAATGTTTTCATTAAATAACACTCGACGCCATTTTTTAGGCCATTTTCCCGCGTTTCAAGCTATAATTTTCCAGTTTAACTGTCAGTTCGCTTATGCTGTCATGTATACAGAGACACACTCATAAATAACTATCAGCGGATATAACGTAATTGTGGTGTGTGCGTCACGTTTCAGGATTTCTTGAGAAGCTCCAAAGCAGAGGAATTTCCAAATCATCAAAAGTCATTATCTTCTGCACAATCATTTTTTTTAAATTTTATTCTTAGTCGGCCACCGAGTTTATTACGATATATTCACTACAAATGACGACAACTTCATTGCGAAAATAACCCCTAATTTCTGAACATTGATAATTTTCCCTCCCCCAACCCTAATTTTTGTGTTTGAATTTCTGAGTAAGGGAATTATCATTATTTACATTACTTACATCCGGACGAATGAAGGGTAGAGCAGTCGAAACGTTGTTACATTAACAACAAAGATTGGGGCATTAGTAAATAATTTCCTCCCCTAATTTGTCAGAATCTTGGAAATTTCTTCTGCAGAAAATGTCAATGAAAATTGGCTTCGAAAAATTCCATTACATAATGTTTTCCTTAACACGCACACATGTTACTATTTAAGCGCAATACTAGACCGGAAGCAAGGTCTCATCTATTTACAGTTAAGCTGGCTAGATATAGCCATAACTTCTATGCTAGCAGTTTCTTTTTTTGTACTTCTCGCTTGTGGAACTCCCTTCTGGCTCTATGCTTGCCAGCCAACATTAATCTGCAAAAATTTAAATGCAATGTCAATCACTATCTACTGTCTTCCTGATTACTCTTTCCTTTCTCCTCATTACTAACATTTCTCTTCCTAATTCCTCCATGCCCTTTAATTCATTGAGTGCTAGTGGCTGCACTGCCCCGCTTGTTTTTTCTTTTTAATCGCTTTTATCAATCCACATCAATCCAACCAAATATGCTAGCTGTATCTCTGATATTGAGCGCTTTCTAATAAGTACCGCGCATATAATATATAAATAATTATATATATATATATATATATATATATATATATATATATATTTATATACACACACTTTCACACACACACACATATATATATATATATATATATATATATATATATATATATATATATATATATATATATATATATATATATATATATATCAAAAATCAAAAGTGTGTGTCTTAGCTGATTGATGTTACTTTCAGCACCTGAACTCCAAAGTTTCACAGGCAGACCTGTCCGTTAGCTCCGTCACTGATATTGAGCACTTTCCAAAAGTACCATATATAATATATAACAAGAATATGTATAATATATATTAGAATATACAAAATATATATGATATATATATATATATATATATAAACACATATATATGTATATATAGAAATACATATATATAAAAAATATATACATACATATATATAGAAAATACATACATACATATATATAGAAAATATATATATATGCATACATATATATAGCAAATACATATATACATATATATAGGAAATACATATATATAGAAAATACAATATGATATATATAGAAAATACACACACACACATATATATATATATATATATATATATATATATGAGGGAGGGGCAGAGCAATGTTTCTTTATATATCATTCATTAAACACGGAAACATGGTTTTCCGTTTTGCGGGATTAAGAGACAAGCCCTTGGGACAATGAAAATTATGGAAAATTTCTGTACTCCCTTCTTCCTATAAAACACCAAGACGTAAGGGTCGTGGAAAAACTAAAATTAATGAAATCTTCCTTGCCTTCCGTATTTAATATATATATCTCTATATATATATATATATATATATATTATTATTATTATTATTATTATTGCACATTAAGTGCTGGTGTTAATCAAATAGTAGCAATGCAATATAACAGAGCTATAAATTATACATTGATAAATATACATTTCTTTTTTTTGATTCACCGGTAGCATGAAACGGAGTTTTCATGCACAACACCAATGCTGAATTCACCATCTGAACATTGCGCTTCAATGGAACTGAATTCACCATCTTATATTATATATATATATATATATATATATATATATATTTAAGGTGTGTATTTATGGGATAAAAGTGCTCAGAGATAGGCGTATATCAATATAAATATAAAAGTGAAGATTAAAAAACATATATATATTTCATATATATATATCCAGCAATCGGAATATTGTGCATCTTCATTTTTATATTTATGATAACGCCTGTTGCCTCTTTATCCCTTTTGCACAGCGCAATATTCAGATATATATAATAAGTAGCACCTCGAATATATTTCGTGTGGTGAATTCAGAATACTGATGGGGTGTTTCCATCGTGTTGCAATCAAAAAGCAATGTATATTTATCAATGTCTAATTTATAAGCTCTCGTTATATTGCATTGAGTTTGATTAACACCAGCACTTAATGTGCAATAATAATATATATATATATATATATATATATATATATATATGACACTCATTTCAAGTGTGTCCGTCGAATTGGCTGGTTTATATAATCCCCATTGATGACGCTTTCTCCGGCGTATTTTTTGTTTATTCAACCTCCATCGAGCCAATCATTTTTTTACTATTCTGAGCATGCTTAATTTCAGTTTCTGGAAGGGACCCCATTATCTGACGTGGTTAACACTTTGAAAAAAGGTCACCTATACATAAAGACATTAATGCTTACTGGGCTTAACTTTAAAACGGAACAAGCCCACAATTGCGGGCTTAGCAGTGAGGTTATATCTTATTTGCAGTGTACTAATGCTTCAAATTCCAGCCTAGTCTGCGGAAATCACTTCCTCACAATTTCACTAACTAATGATACGAATATTTTTCGTCTCTCTGCAGCTATTAGTTAAATACCAAGGTATATTGGGCTTTCTAGAATTGGCTAGCAGTCATTCTTAAAGAAGGCAAACTCTAAATTCCAAAAGTGGAGAAAACAACGGAAAACTGCTCCCCGATCTTTCACAAAAATCATAGCAGTCCTTCTTTATGTGCCTGGCCCTCCACATCTTTGTGACCCTTGCAGCTCTTAATAAATTGTGTCTTATTTGCTACTTCTCCCAAACCCTACAGATATTTAAACAAAACAACAGTAATCTATGGAAAACCCTTATCGCCTACTTCGTGAAGGAACATGGCATTCAAGAATGATTGAGAAGAATAATTTACAAAATTCTTCTCCACACCGAGACTTATTTTTTTCATATTAGACCTAGGTTTTCATATGTCTAGCTTAACTTGATACAAGGCCACAATTGTATGGAATCCTGAAGACACAAATACTACAGTAAGAGTTTTTGTGGCTAGCCTGATAACACTTTCTTCACGATATGTTTTTATACTAATTTTAATTTAATCTGGCACAGTAAGTGTTGAATATATTTCTGCATTAATAATTTTTTTTTATTTCAATCTATAGGAACGCCTGCTAAAAACATCTCCTCCCCAAATTTATACACAAATCGTACAGATGCATGATGGGATTTCTTCGTAGCTAATAAGATAGATCACTTCTTAATCTCATCCGCCATATTTTTGTACTTTTTTGCCTTCAAGTTAGAACTCTACAATCAATTGTCTGTATCCCTTTTGTATTAACGCTACTCTTTGTGAACTTTTTGCCTTTGGTGCTGGGAGTACTATTGACGGAATGTGCGTATGATCAGGTTTTAATTAGAAAAGAGAGAGCTGACATTTCGGAGATGCATAGTAGCAAAAGAGCTTGAAGAATTTTATACTCACAATATATACTGAAGACATGAAAAGCAGGATGAAATTAAAGAAAAAGAAGATGCGATCTTCTCCTACGGAAGATTGAGAAATTTACATAACTTAAGAATTTCAGCCACTGTGCGTTTTTACGAGACGACACATCGCCACGTGTAGCCCATACCAACTGAAGCTAAAGAGTTTCTATTTGCCAAGTAGCGCACCAAACGGTTTTGAATCCAGAGATTTAATTCTCCTAGACAGGTTGCTTACCAAGGTTACCGTGCGATTTAACCCATAGCTAGGGAGAAAAGCTGAATTCGTACCGTTCCCAAGGTTATTTGTGCCAAAGTCAACATATCTAACTTGGTTTGCTGATGTGTTTTTTCGAGCCACTAACCTTTATACCACTCGCACTTCCTAACCTACCAAACAAGCTCGTGCAAATGGATGGTAGAACATTAACTTGGGGGAATTGTAAAACGTCAAATATTGGTTAGAGCTATGAAAGATATGAAGTTGCGGAGAGCCATGATCTTCCACGTCCTGAAAAAGCATTGCATATATATATAAAAAAAAAGAATAATGATCTTTGAAATTAGCTCCTTAAGTTTTTCTCCATATTATACTTAACTGCATTTGGCGTAAGGCTTTAATTGCAGAGTACGTTGAAGATCATGCTAACCCGTCCTGGGAGCAATTGCTCCTGATGTAATGGTGTTCGGAAATAGCTTACATCTTTTACTGTTTGTTATTAAACATGTCTAATCTTTTGCTTCTCTTTACGCAAATATTTTTATTACACTAGTTAACTGAGCCAATAACAAGCAAAAAAGTGTGTTTATATGAAGGTGACCCTTGCAAACGGATGTTGCTTAAAGGAAGTTTTTTTTTTTATCTCTACAGAAGTTACTCGGCCAATTAAGCATGAACAGCCAATCGATCGATTCTCGTTAGACAAATGATTGGGATTTTCAGATTCGGAACTTTTTATTTATTTATTTTTTTTTAATTTTGATTATTTTATTCTTTTATTAATCGATCTCTCCTTATAAAATTTCACTTTTCTTACTTTCATCTCA
Source organism: Acanthosepion pharaonis (assembly GCA_903632075.3). NCBI lineage: Eukaryota > Metazoa > Mollusca > Cephalopoda > Sepiida > Sepiidae > Acanthosepion > Acanthosepion pharaonis. The sequence goes on along the minus strand of CAHIKZ030000664.1, from coordinate 9,836 downwards.
TTCTTAGTCCAACATTTCTCCGTCTATCTCATATTTTTCTCTCTACTCCTTTTTTCTTTTCCTTTCTCAGCCTTTCGTCTTCTCTTTCTTCCATCTTCCTCGTCTCATGTTTTATCTTCTCTCTGTTTTTCTCTCCGTTTCTCAGTTTACCTTCTCATTCCTAGCCTAACATCTTTTCCCTTTCTATTTCCCCCATCATATTTCTTTCTCTCTCTCTTCTCTCACACCTTTTATCTCTCTCTCTCTCTCTCTGTCATTCCCAGCCTCATCTTCTTTCTCACTCTTCTATCTTCTTTTCCTCCTTCTTTCTCTTCATCTGTGTTATTAGACTATGCTTAGACTAATAATTCAAATTCATGCCTCGTCTGCAGAATTCGCTTTCTCACAAATTCACTAACGAATGATACGAATATATCTCGTCTCTCTACGGCTATTAGTTAAATACCAAGGTATATTGGGCTTTCTAGCATTGAGTGGCAGCCATTTTTAAAGAAGGAAATCTCTGAAATCCAACAGTAAGAAAAAACAACGGAAAACCGCTCCCCGATCTTTCACAATCTTTCTTAGACTAACATCTTGTTTCTCTATCTTTTTTCTTCTTCCCTCTTTCGCATTTCTATCTTTCTCTCGCCCTTCTTGCTTTCTCTCTGTCTCTCTCTCTTTCTCTATCTGTCTGTCTCTCTCTCTCTCTCTCTCTCTCATCTTTCTTTCTCCTAACGTTGTTCTCGTATCTTGCAGGTTCATTGTTCTAATTTTCTTTCTCTCTTTTCCATCTTTTCTCATCTGTCTATCTGCGTATCCATCTTCTTCTATGTGCCGTATCCCTTCACAACGTAGGCGATCATAGCCCTCCGCAACTTCCTGTCCTTTATAGCTCTTAGTAAAATTTGTCTTTTCGCTATCTCTCCTAATCCCTGTTCTGGCAACCATTTACACAGGAGGCTCGTTAGGCGAAGCGCTGCTTCCCCCCTCATTCTCTCTCTCTCCCTCTCTCTCTTGCCTTCAATATGTCCAGTGAGTGTCAAATTTTCTAAGCCCTCTTTCCTCATTCCGTGCCCTAGACATTTCAACTCTCTCTTTCTGATAATTATAAGGGTCCCTTTTTTTCCGTCAGGTCTGTTTTATTCTCAGTATTCTTCTGTAGAACCACATTTCTGTTGCCTCAAGTGTGTCAAATTATCATAACCCTCTTTCCTCAGTATAAGCTTTAATAATTTCAAGCGTCTCTTAATGATGCTAAACCCATCACACATAGTAAAAGGAAAAAAATGGACCCTGTCAACAATGACTACCATATAACTGATAAGACATTTATCAAGTTCCTGAATTTATGAAATTCCTCACTAATTTCAGCGTGACCGTATCGATATGCGGCCAATTATTAACTTCTTTCTTTCCTTTCCTATCGATGACTGACTAGAGGTTAATTCTAGCTTTTTACCACTTATCGTCATAGGAAAGGCATGCGTCTAAATCTCCCTGTATTGTATCCTATTACGATTTGACCTTGATCACCAGTTCACCACGATGTCAGTTAGATATATTTATGCTTTATTTCCAGGTAATGCCAACGATAGAGCTGCTTTGCCCATTGTCACCCTTCTATTTTTAATATTTATTTCTCTTAGATTTTCTCAAGACTGTCGTATGAATCCCGTTTGGGAGCCTTAACTTTTAAATGGACACGAACATCGAAGTGAAAAACGCAAATGATACAGCCACCAGGCTTGCCGTTGTGTGACTTATTGCAAACCTGTGCGCCATGTTTGTTGGCCGAATTCGATTTAATGGAGGAACTGTCGGAAGAACGAAAACTGGGGAGGTTATTTGCTACGTTTAGGATTTAATTTCAATGTTTGCAACAGATTATGTAGCGCCAACTTTAATTGAATTTAATGGAACATGCTTGACCCTCTCAGGCTGACCATCGCTTTCTTCTCTCACTTGTTCAGTTTTTAACCGGTCATTTTTTTCGTTCACATTCTGTATTAATTTGCTATCTTTCTCTTTTCCCTCCTCCTCTTCTCTTCCTCCTCCTCTTCTGGATCGTTATGGCAAATTACTTTTTATTCTCTTTTTCCTATAATGCTTTTCTGTTCCTTTCTACTTCTCTGTTCCATTTGTGGCATTTTTCTCTTCTTCCCTTACTTTTTTTCTTTCCTTTGCTTCTTTCGTTTTTCTTTCTTTTTTTTTCCACTTCCCGAATTTTCCTCTTCCTTTGCGTCGCTTTTCTTCTGTTTCCATTATTTCTTTTCTTTTTCTTCCTTCTTTCGATTTCGTTTTCTTCTTATATTTCTTTCATTCTTTTTTTCTACGTTCATATCTTTATCTTCTTTACATCCATTTTCTTTCTTTTGTCTTTCTTTGCTATCGTCAGTCTCTTTCTCTTTGTTTTCTTTCTTCTTTTTTTTTTCATATATTCTTTTTTATACCCTTTCTTTCTTTTTTTTTTCAGTCTTTATTTTTACTTTTCTTCTCAATTTGTTTTTCTGCTTTATTTCTGTATTTCGTTATTTGTTTATTTCTTCTTCTTCCTGTTTTTGTTAGTCTTTTTCTTTACAGCTCACTTCTACTGTCTGCTACCTTTCTTTCCTTATTTTTTCTTTCTTTCATTAATATACATTTTCTTTCTTTCTTCCATTCATTAATTTCCATTTTCTTTCCTTCTTTCTTTCTTTCTTTATTTCTTTCTTTCTTTTAATATTCATTTACTTTCTTTCATTAATATCCCCGCTCCTTCTTTCTTTCTTCTTTCTTCCTTTAATATTCATTTTCTTTCTTTCTTTAATATCCATTTTCTTTCTTCTTTAATGAATACCATTTTCTTTCTTTCTTTCTTTCTTTCTTTCTTTCTTTCTTTCTATTTTCATTTATATCCATGCTCTTTCTTTCTTTAATATTCATTTTCTTTCTTTCTTTAATATCCATTTTCTCTCTTTCTTTCATTAATATCCATTTTCATTTTTTCTTTAATTAATATCCATTTTCGTTCTTTCTTTCTTTCTTTTTTTCTTTCTTTTTTTTTTTCTTTCTTTCTTTCTTTCATTAATATCCATTTTCGTTCTTTCTTTCTTTCTTTCTCTCTTTCATTAATATCCATTTTCTTTCTTTCTTTCTTTCTTTCTTTCTTTCTTTCTCTCTTTCATTAATATCCATTTTCGTTCTTTCTTCCTTTCTTTTCTTTTCTTTCTTTCTTTCTTTCTTTCTTTCTTTCTTTCTTTCTCTTCTCCCTTTGTTCTTCACATTCCTTCGTTTATTAACTCATTATTCCGCCTATCTGATGTTTATTCTTTCTTTTATCCCCTGAAAATGCAAATGGTTCTCTTTTAATCTCAGCTTCCCCGCATCCAAAGCCAAAACGCTTTCAACTTACCGACAAACTGTTTGCATATTTTGCGTGGATTATTCTTTGGCAAAGTCTAATTTTAATTAAACTCGTTAATCCCATTCTGAACGTTGTTGCTTGCGGCTACATTTAAACCCAAGCCCTTACATCAACATTGTAGTTGAACATTTACAAAGAGACTTATCCCGAAGGGGGCATTCACCTACTGGCTTCGTTTAAATGGGAGGGGAATGTACGGGTGATAGAATAATTTCAATTTTCCTTAAGCCTGAAACAATTCAACCAGAGTGAACTTGTGAACTTTTTGGCAGTCTTATCGATAACTAACACATTTGCCATCTTACAAGCTACTGAGACTCATCGGGCCTTGTGCCAAACTAAAAGCACCTGTCTTAAGAATATGGTTAGCTACGTCTTCCAAGACGTAAATGAGCTTGATTGCCACTTGGTAGGCTAATCTATAATACAAGGCGCCTCGTGAGCATTTAGTCTTATTTAATTTGATCCTCAATCGATATTTGTAGCCTTGAGACATGTTTTCTTAATATCTATTGAAACGAAAATATATGTACAAAGTGAATCAATCACATATGCGTTCGATCTTTACTGAATAATCAATATTTGTGCATCTGTTACAGACTCAGAAAATATCGATAAAGATAATAGAATTTGGCTAGTTTTTTTTTGTATTGATCCCCAGCGAATCGAAATAATTAGTAATCTTCTGTAAATTTAAAAGTCCTATTAAATTTTGCGCTTTTTTTCTTTATAAGACAGCTTTCATTGTTCTGCCTGCCTAAAAATCAAGTCTTTTGCATAATTCCCAATGGTTCACCGTTCATACCTATTCTTGTCGCTATTGTCTCCCTTGATGTGATTTGTTGTTTCTGTTTATTTATTCTTTACACATGATTTTTCTAATCTCCTTAACTGGTAAAAATGTTCCATTTGTATTTCAAATTCTCACAGATTGAATATTTTATACGACTTATTCTACTTTATACATATTAGCCCGAATGTTTAATACTCAGTGAATACACCTTTCCTACGGCTTTCATGTCTATTTTTCCTATTCATTCTGATCTAATATTCAAGATTCAATTATTAATTCTGTTTCGACAATGGGTGTCCATGTGTTATTTTGTTAGGTTTTGTCAGTTTGGTCTTTGATGTTGTGCGTTCAAAGTTGCTTGGATATTGTTGTGGTAGGATCCACCTAATTTGCATAGTGGAGTACCGACCCTATAAATATGGTTGGTATCGGGAAGAGGATAGAATCTGGAGATTCAGCAAGAGACTCTGCCGACTGCGACTCAGTCAACACATTCTCCAGGAACAGTCTTCCAGGAATATACAAAAGACTATATGTAAATATTGTGTACACTTTCTTGTTTCAATACATTTTGTCCTAAGTACATTTTGTGTTGCATTATTATTCCATGCATTAGTCAAGTTTCAACAGATATCTTGTTTCCCGTTTAAAGTGGCCTTTGCGTAATCATATTCTTGTTATTTCATATGCTTTTTTACTGTTTATCTTTTGAATTTCACTTGGAGTTATTTCGGTGGCAAGCAGATTTCTTCATTATTTTGGTGGGGAAAGTTTTTTTTTTTTTTTTTTTTTGCATTTTGATATCAATTTTGTTTTTTTAATCCAACACTTATAGATTTTATCAGGATAGATGTGGTCGCATATATTGTCTGACAGCCATGACTAGATTTTCCTGCTTGTGTGGCATCGTGCAGATCCTGTTGCTGGACATAGGATCTCCCAGTAGCCACCCTCTTGATCCAGGGTAGCACTACCTCCTCAAGGCACTTGATATAGACCACCGTATTGTGTCTGAGGCCATATATATATATATATATATATATATATATATATATATATATATATATATAATTATTCTTAAAAAAATATAGCATAAAATATTTATTCTACATTCAACATCATCATGAGAAGACACCAGAGGTGTTGAAACAAAATAGCTATAAAAATATTTATGTTATAATTTTTAAATAAATAATTATATTTGCTCTACTCTGAATTGAGCACTCTTTTAAGAATAGCAATTGTTCGTTATTGGAATTTATTCCGTATACACCAATCCTATACTTATATATATATATATATATATATATATATATATGTATATTTACTTAACGGCGTACAATGGTGCCAATAACTTTCTGTCGCTAAGACGGACTAGACGATGTGCGTATAGGAATGTCATCAATCGCTTTAAAATGGACAACCCGGCCCTGCTTTGGATTGCCCTCTTCCCGAGGGTGACCGATACGTTCATACAAATTGTTAACCCTTACTGGAGTGGTTGTTTCAGCTGTTTCCATAGTAATTAATTCTACGAATGAATCTGCTTATAAAGATGTGTAAACTTCAAGATTAGTTATTCCAAAAATTTCGCGTGAGGATGTAACAGAGCTTGATGCTTTAATCCAATTTAATTTTAACAATTATATTAAAGTTTTTGGCTGTTTTTGAAACATGAGAACTCTTGTGTAGCGAAGGAATCATATTTAAAAAAAATAAATATAATTATTTAAATAAGTTTTTTATGGTACAAAATTTAACAATAGCTAGGAAAAAGCAAAATTTATGTGTCATTTTTAAAAATGCTAAAAAAGAACAACTGGTTTTGTCCCCGGACATATCAAGTATATTTTTCTGGGATATAAAAAAATATAAAAGCGTGTAAATTAAATTAATATAACGAATGTAAGGGGAAAAATATGAATTTCAAGAAAACTAGAGACCAATAACATTCAGACCCAGTAAGCATTCCCTCTTTTTACAAAGGGAAGGCCCACGGGATCTGATATACAAGGACTCTAGAACCTTGAGGTGATAGTGAGACCTAGATAAAATCAAAAAACGCTCACCACAAATATATATATATATATATATATATATATATATATATATATATATACATGAGATTTATTTATATTAACATGACCGATTGTTTTACGAGATGAGCCACGGTTTCCTTTTGAGTTCGTTCGATATCCTTATTGATTGAAAGTCTAAATTTGATTATCTTGTTTTCGATTCCTCTCTAATAAATCATAATATCTTTCTAGTATTAGCCAATGCCTTTTCTCCTTCAATCAAAACCTATTATATCAATTTTGAGGTAATTACATTGTGTCTTATATTGTCTACGGGAAAATTACTGTTGTTGTGAAATTCTAAGCAAGAATAGATTAGGAGTTTTTTTAGGGGAGGGCGGGGAGACATAAACATGGCAAAATATCGTCTGAAAAAGTTTCTTCGTTTTTTTTGTTTTGTTTTTGTTTTGTTTTTTGTTTTTGATTTTATGTTGACAAGTCGCTTCGTTGAAAAAAAAACTACAAATAGATTGCAAAAAAGAAAGATTCTAGAGGATTTCTAAGAGAAAAAAAATAAAGTTCATAAGAAAAATTCCTGAAATCGAGGTTTAATTAGAGGTTGTTTGATCAGAGGGGGGGGATGAAAAAAGAGATGAAAAAAAAAAATGAAAATGCAAGATGAGCGAATGAGAGTAAAAATAGAAGTTGTGAAAAAAAAAAGAATGGAAGAAGTTGAGTGAGGGGAGAAGAGAAAGGATAAAAGGGTACGAACAATAAAAAAGAAGACTGAGTTAGAAAGATAAAAACAGGACAAAAGAATGAATTAAATATAAAAAAAAAAGAAGAATATCATGAGAAATAAGAAAAAAAAACAAAAAGAATTAGACCGAAAAATGAAGGAATGAAAAGGTTTTTAAGAAGAAAGATATGAAGACAGGGAGGTATATATGTATATAGAGATTTCCCAAGCGTAGCTCGTATGTGGCACAAGGCCGAAAGTAGTGATTTTCTAAGAACGGCAGATGTAACTAGGCCAGTATGGGGCACCAGTGAGGATCGAACTCACTACTCAGTCATAATTCAGTCTGTGAACAAACTTGCTAACCATTGAACAACTGAGGTGCCCAAAGTATATATATATATATATATATATATATATATATATATATATATATATATATATATATATATATATATATATTTAAAAATTTTATTTAAGTTTTAAAAATTATATTTTTTTTTATATATAAAAAGAGAGAGAGAGAAAATAAATAAAAAGAAAGAAAGAAAGAAAGAAATGAAAAGAAAGAATAAATAGAAAATAAAGAAAACAAAAAAGGAAGAACGGTATGGGGGAAAAAGAAAAAAAAAATTATCTTTTGGGGAAAACTTTCAGGATTTTATATTAAGGGAATTATCCCAAAACCCCTTTTTTTTGTCTCGATTGGTTGTGACTCGAATCAAAGGAGGTTTAGTAAGTTTGTAAAACATATCACATGGATTGAGGGCCCTTTTTGGGTTTGCCTTTTTTGCCTTTTTTTTTCCCATCCGCTTGGTGCGTTTTTGTTTCGAGAAGAAGAAGAAAAGAAGGAGATTTGGGGAAAAATTTAAAGGGGTGCTCTGGGGGTTTAGGGGGTAGGGGATTGAGCCGAAAAAGGGGCCAAAGAAACAGATCTCAAAAAAAAAACAAACAAATTACTCAAGTTGAAAAAGGAAAAAATGTTTTTAATCCGAAATAAACCCACACCAATAAATTTTTCTTTACAAACAAACAACAAAAAAAACAAAAAAAAAAAAAAAAAAAAAGGAAAAAAAAAATTTAAAATTTTCTTTAAATTTTTTTTAATTTTTAAAAACCCCCTTTTTTATTTTTTAAAAAATTTTTTAAAATATTAAAATTAATGAAAAATTTTTTTAAAATTTTTTTTTTTTTTTTTTTTTTTTTTTAATAAAAAAAAAAAATTTTAATATAAAAAAAAAATTTTTTTTAAAAAAAATTTTTAAAATTAAATTTTTTAAAAAATTAAAAAAAAAAAAATATAAATTAATAAAATTTTATAAATAAATAAAAATTTTTTTAAAAATTTAAATTTTTAAATATAATATAAAATTTTAAATTTTTAAAATATTAATATAATTTAATTTTTTTAAAAAAAAAATTTTTAATAATTTTATTTTTTTATTTTTTTTTTAAAAGGTTTTTAAAATTTCCTTTTTTTGGGGGTTTGGTTGTTTTTTTTTTTTTTTTAAAAATTTAAAAATTTAAAATTAATAATTATTGATAGGGGGGTTTTTTAAAAAAAGAAAAAAAAGAAAAAAAAGAAATAAAATTTGGTTTTTAAATTTAAAAAAAGGCCCCAAAAAAAAGGGTTTTTTTTTTTTTGGGGGGTCATGAATGAGGAATGTTTTGGCTCCCTTTTTAAACAAATTTTTTTTTTGTTTTTAATTTTTTCTTATTCCCCTTTCTTTTTTTCCCCCTTTACTTTTTTTTCTTTTTAACCCCCACCCTCTCCCTTTGTTCCCTTAAAAAATTAAATTTTTTATTTTAAAGGGAAAACCTAAAAAACCAATTTTATCTCGCCTTAAAGATCTGTCCTCGTAGGGGGTTTTCTTCTTTTTGGAAAACGCTTAAGATGGAGGTGCAGGGTGCAAACCCCGGGGCCTTTTTTACTTATTGATACCCAAAGGAGGGACCGTTTTTGTGGTTGCCCCGAAAATCGATATTATCAGAATTGGGGCCCCAGTATTTAACACCCCAAGTAGCTTTTTAAAATTGGTAAAATCGCCCCGTGGCCTACCTAGACAAGACAAACGGGTAGGTTTTCGGACATCTTTCAGGTTGATATTTTTGGACCCCCCTTTGGGGTAGCTTTGATAGTGTTAATGGTAAATATTTTCTGAAAGCTTCGTTATTCTTAGTAAAAATTTGTTTTGGGGTTTACGGCCCGGGTTCAGAATGAATGGGAAAAGGCCCGGGAGATTTGTAATTTTGTTTTCCTTTTTCTACCAAACTTTTTTTTTTTTTTCTTTTCGCGATTTTTTTCTTTTATTTGTTTTTTCGTCCCTTTTTTTTTTTGTTGTTTTTTTCATTTCTTTTCTTTTTTTCTTTCTTTTCATTCATTATATTCTGTTTTTTCTTTTCCTTTTTTTTTTTGTTTTTATTTTCTTTTTATTTATCTTTTTTTTTTGGTCTCTTTTTTATCTTTCTCAATTTTATTTTTTTTTTATTTTTTTATTCTTTTTTTCATTTTCTTTTTTTTTCTTTTTTCATCCCCTTTTTTCTTTTCTCCTATCACCTTTCATTTTTTTTTTGGTTTTATCGTCTATATTTCAGATGATATTTATATTATTTAAATTTTTCGATTTTTTTTTCTTTTTTTTATTTAAAACCCTTTGGGGCGCCCGGTTTTCTTTTTTGGGGGGTTAATTTCGAATGAACCCTTTATTTTTATGATATTATTCCTCCAATTTCCTGGCCCAAAAACCCCTTGGGAAAAAGAGGTTAAAAAATCAAACCCGAAAAATGCGTGGAAAGGGGCTTCCCCGGAGGAAAAAAATTAAAACCCCCCCCGGAGGGTAAAAAGATAAAAAACCCTTGTCAAAAAAAATAACGTTTTTTTTTTTTTAAACTTTTTTTTTG